>JAVTVY010035400.1:0-146540 GCA_036873755.1 Hanleya hanleyi | reverse complement strand
CGGGGAAATCTCAAGGTATTTTCCAGGCTACCAGATCTAGATCATCACAGGTGGCTTACGCTGCATCTCGAGCCGGGAACTACAAGTTCGGCGTCCCAACCACCACTGTTGGGAGTCTGGCATCGGTGATAGCAGGTGTAGATTTGAGCCACAAATATAAGACATTTATAAACAATGTTCAATATTTTTTATCAAATCAAACCTGCTATCACATAAATGTACCCATTCCGACCTCCCCTGTCGCTGCGACCTTGTCACAACATGTCTCGTGTTGCAGAGGGAAAAAGAGAACGATCTCGAGTACGCATGTGCGGACAGCGCCACCTGGTGGATCAAGGGGAAGTAACTTTTATCTGCAAATGAGATCTCCATAGGAGGAATATGAGCAAATTTGCAAAACAATTGAGACACACCAATATGTTCAATTTGAAAACCATCAGTGAAAATTAGTCGATTACATATACCAGCTTGTTGATTATAGCAACTATTTGGCGCCATCTTGGATTGACCCACTTTGTTGCACCGACCGGACAAGATGGTACCAGCAAGTGGTCTAGCTCATGGACTATTATGTGTTGCTGATCTATGTATTGTAGTCAATATTCCATTCGTAAGTTCGATCGTTCAGCGTTCGATAAAGGAACGCGTATCTCAGTCAAGACGAGTAATGAGATAACCCGATGCCTTGATGAAAATCCGCTGAAACTGTACATATATCTGTATATATATCTATATCTATCCTGGCTGAAGATGATTCACGAGGCGTATGGATGCCCCTTCTCTACTGGCATCAGTATCTTCGCACGATTTCCTGGCACCTGTGGAGGAACCCACCGTCAGATGATATAGTCCAGTCTTGCGCAGGCACAGCCAACTCGACTTTTACCAGCTTCTATTTACGAGACATCTCGTCCAGACTGTCAGATGTAAAACGAGAGATCCTGAAGGATCTTGGCGCCCACCATTGTCCGATAATTGTAAGCTAATGACAAGAGGATCTTTTTGTCCATTGTTACTACCCAAGAACAAATGAATGATTCGTAATTTTGTTTGCAGAATTTCGAATTTGAGTGAAAAAGATCGAAGAAGGGACACTGGAAAACACCAAGATATTATCTTTCTAAGTTTCAGGAGTTTCAAGATTTCTAGAAACTGTACTTGATGTCGGTTGTTATAGTACAAGTGAAATGAGCAAAGTTAGTCTGAAAGTGGATGTCCAGAGGATCCTTCATCTTCGTTTTGTAGTATTTTTTTTCACACATGTCATCATTGGGTACTGGAAGCGAAGACAGATGTCTTTGACACTTTCGCATGAGCTACGAAACATACTTAAGATTTTATAATTAGGAACGAATGCTAATTCTGTTCTGTTTACTGGGCTAGTTGAGTTCTCTCTTTTAAGATACCATGCTCGAAAATAGTAAGATGGTACAAAACTTAATACTGAAGAGATCCGGTCTGTGCAGTAATGTTGAAACTTTGAAAGTGTCTGAATCCTGATTATCTCCCTTGGATCAAAACACGCAGTAGTCTACAGTTGTCGAGTTGTGACGTTGTGTCACAAGAGTGACGTCCCTTCGTGTAGCCGACCCGTCGGCAGACGAAACGGTGGGGAAATTCACTTGAAGAAATACATTTTAATTCGGAATCATTTGAACTCCTTGATATAGAAGGTGAAGGTATGGATATTCTCTATAGTCAATATATAGAATATGCCCCACCGTTTGATCCGCTTACTCTTGTGATGCAACATCACAACTCGGGAATATCATATTAATTTGAAGCGTAACTTGGATTTTCGAATTGGACCAAGAAAAGGTATCTTGCACAAGTAGGCCCCATGTGGGACCTGTGTACCAAATTTCAGAAAGATCCATGAATTATTTCCTGAGAATTCACGATAACAATGTTTCAAGGGGAAATTTAAGATGGCCACCTGGCGGCCATATTGGATTTTCGAATCGGACCAAAAAAGGTATCTTGCACAACTGGACCACAAGGGGAACCAGTGTACCAAACTTCAGAAAGATCCATGCAGTATTTACTGAGAAATCACGATAACAAAGTTTCATGGGGAAATCTAAAATGGCCACCTGGTGGCATATTACATTTTCGAATCGAACCGAAAAAGGTATCCTGCACAACTGGACCACAAGGGGAACCTGTGTACCAAATTTGAGAAAGATCCATGAAGTAGTTCCTGAGAATTCACGATAACAAAGTTTCACGGGGAAATCAAAGATGGTCGCCTGGTGGTCATTTGGATTTTGGAATCGGACCAGGAAAGGTATCTTGCACAACTAGACCACAAGGGAACCTGTTTACCAAATTTGACAAAGATCCATGCAGCAGTTCCTGAGAATTCACGATAACAAAATTGCATGGGGAAATTCAAAATGGCCGCCTGGTGGCCAAATTGGATTTTCGAATCGGACCGAAAAAGGTCTCTTGCACAACTAGACCCCAGGGGAAACCTGTGTACTAAATTTGAGAAAGATCCATGAAGTACTTCCTGAGAAATCACGATAACAAAGTTTCATGGGGAAATCCAAGATGGCTACCTGGTGGCCATATTGGATTTTCGAATCGGACGAGAAAAGATATCTTGCACAACTAGACCCCTAGGGGAACCTGTGTACCAAATTTGAGAAAGATCCATGAAGTACTTCCTGAGAAATCACGATAACAAAGTTTCATGGGGAAATCCATGATGGCCACCTGGTGGCCATATTGGATTTCGAATCGTACATGAAAACGTATCCTGCACAACTAGATCCCAAGGGGAACCTGTGTACCAAATTTGAGAAAGATCCATGCAGTAGTTCCTGAAAAATCGCGATAACCAGGTTTCATGGGGAAATCCAAGATGGCTGCCCGGTGGCCATATTGGATTTTCGAATCGGCGCGAAAAAGGTATCTTGCACAACTAGAACCCAAGGGGAACCTGTGTACCAAATTTGAGAAAGATCCATAAAGTAGTTCCTGAGAAATCGCGATAACAAGAATTGTTTACGGACGGACGACGGACGGACGGATGACGGATGGCGGACGAAAAGCGATTTGAACAGCCCACCATCTGGTGATGGTTGGCTAAAAAGGGGGGGGGGGGGCGAACAACACCACAGTCAAGACAAGCAAGGAAGTCCCAAGCCTGAGGTAAGTATCACTAACAGCCATGTTCTACTGGTTCCCTAGTAGTCGGCCTGGGTTCGATATTTACATACCCCCCCCCCCCTCCCCCCTTCTTCGCCGTCTTATTGTTTGCTCTTAGACATGCCTACGCTTCTCTCACGACAGGGGAAATCTCTAAGAGTATTTTCAGGTTACCAGATCTAGATCATCACAGGTGGCTTACGCTGCATTTCGGGCCGGGAACTACAAGTTCGGCGTCCCAACCGCCACTGTTGGGAGTCTGGCATCGGTGATAGCAGGTGTAGATTTGAGCCACAAATATAAGACATTTATAAATAATGTTCAATATTTTTTATCAAATCAAACCTGCTATCACATAAATGTGCCCATTCCGACCTCCCCTGTCGCTGCGACCTTGTCACAACATGTCTCGTGTTGCAGAGGGAAAAAGAGAACGATCTCGAGTACGCATGTACGGACAGCGCCACCTGGTGGATCAAGGGGAAGTAACTTTTATCTGCAAATGAGATCTCCATAGGAGGAATATGAGCAAATTTGCAAAACAATTGAGACACACCAATATGTTCAATTTGAAAACCATCAGTGAAAATTAGTCGATTACATATACCAGCTTGTTGATTATAGCAATTATTTGGCGCCATCTTGGATTGACCCACTTTGTGCCACCGACCGGACAAGATGGTACCAGCAAGTGGTCTAGCTCATGGACTATTATGTGTTGCTGATCTATGTATTGTAGTCAATATTCCATTCGTAAGTTCGACCGTTCAGCGTGAGATAAATGAACGCGTATCTCAGTCAAGACGAGTAATGAGATAACCCGATGCCTTGATGAAAATCCGCTGAAACTGTACATATATCTGAAATTATCCAGAAGAAAGAAAGCATATCGGCTGGAAAGATCTCTTGATTACTTATGTGATGTAAGAACTTTCATATTAATGTAACGAGAGAGAGAGAGAGTTAAGGTTTAACTATTTAATATTTCAGCTATATAGCGACGATCAAATAAAACTCTAAGTACTCAAGCCAAAAATATTAATCCAACAACACACACACATTAAAACTTATGCAGCAAGCCGATTTCTTTCAAATAACCTAAGACACAGACCTTCCTCACCCGATCAAAAAGATCTTCCAACAATGGGAATTCCGACATGGCTGAAATATGATCACCCCTCAACGATCAGGCCTAGTAATGTTGCAACTGGTTCTGAATGTCGTGCGTATTGGATATCTTTTTTCAATTGACGCGCCAAGTTGAAACGCACCTGAGCCATACGTCTCAGAAATTAATCTACTTCGCCATATCCTTAAATGCGAATTCGTACACCAGCAGAACATCCATGCTGAAAGAGTTGTCGTGGGAGTCGGAAGAATTTATCAGCAACTAAACTATTTGAATATGCTAGACCGATTATGACCTTTACACAGATCCCAACTCTTGAGAACAGAGGTTTTCGCCTTGAAGTAGATAATGCGGTGATGAGTGTTGCTGAAGAAGTATCGTTACCTTTTGTTTACCGGAAATCACCCGATATTATACACAGATGAACATTCATGTCAGTTGATAATGAACATTGGGCTAAGCATATCGCTCAAAACTCTCATCAACAGATAAAATGTTAACTATCATACGGAAAAAATTTACACTTGACATTCATTTTACCTACGTACACAGTGGATTTTCTCACGATTGATAAGTTTTCCCCGATCTTTTAACATGCGACTTTGAAAATTTGTTCTGTTGTCAGAAATTGACATGGCGAAGGACCCATTTTTCTGGCTAGTTTCAATCAGTAATGCATTCGCTAAAAATATAAGCATAGAAAATGTATGTTCAGTTTTTTGCACTTTTTGTGCACATTTTTACTGAACCCTTAAATCCATGGCATTTTATACATTCATACGAAGTAATTTATACATAAAAAAAACATATACATAAAAAAACCCAAGATGGTCACAATATCAGATTGTTCTCCTATGCACTATTTTCAAGTTGTTTCAACCGAGCTTTTATACCAGCAGCTTGATTGCATGTGAAAGGTAACGAACGCCCTTGATAAAGATTCAAACGCTAAGATTCTCCAATTGAGAAGCTATGAGAATCTTGTTCCTTCGAATGTATGACATCGGTCTTTGTCAACCTCTCGCGACTTATGCGGTCATTTTTTTCGAGTTCATCAAAATTACACTCGGTCAGTAGGGAAGCGAATATTTTTGGAAAGTTCACTCGTGATTTAATCGTATCGATAACTGTATACAATGAGATAACAAACAATAGAAACATATCAGAATTCATTGTCGGTTTGACCTCCCCGTCAACGTGACCAGGGACTTTCCAACCAAAACTGGTTATTACATAGCTAGTCCAATAGGCGCAATTAATTCTGCCCATCATCTAAAAGTTAATTTCCGTCTCTGTACTGACGTTAGTAGTAGTATAAACACGGAAAAGGTCGTTTTGACCTCTTTGCTCTTAAAGGGGAATGTTATCGCCGGACCTATGTAAACGTTAATATATACCTTGATACTATAAGAAATCGACTATATAGTTTTCCCCCCGATTTCCGAACTTCAAAACGGTAAATTTGGCGATTTAAACACGTTCCTACCACGAGCCTGTCAAAGCGGTGACCTTTGACCCATGACGTCACAGAGTGAACCAGTCCGCCATAGCATTAGCATTAGCATACGTAAATAAGTAAAATCTGCTCCAATATTTTTCGATTTTTCGACTGTATTCTCGTACTTTGGAGGCATCATACCTCGTCGGTGTGTTGTTGGAGGGTGTAGCAACACGAATGGAGATGGATTGAAGTTGCACTCGTGGCCAAACGGGGAATAAATCGGGGAGAAATTCGACGAAATTTGTGCAAAACACGTGGAGAAATCCAACGAAATGGTCTCGCATTTATTTCGCTCACTAGACTGACGACAGCTATGCAACAACAGAGATGTGAGCGTGTCGTGGCCTAGTGGTTAGGGTGTTTGACTCTGATCCGGAGTGCTACAGCTGGCGTGGGTTCGCGCCTCGCCGGTGACCGCTTACATATACTCGCCTATTCACAAGGCGCTGGACTGATTCGGTGTCCAGGGTAAAATGGACTGATGGTGGAACTAGTTGCTACGCTAGACCTTTGCCAGCGGAGGCACTTGGGGAATAAAGTACTTGGGTGTCTTTCAGTGACCGCTATATAAATTCACTCACAGTAGTACATCGCATACACCGCTAGGAAGCTCACATGGTTAGACTATCACAGCACTTTCAGGATGGTAGTTCGTCCAAATTGTAGAATTGTATAAATGTACTTTCAGGATAGTAGTTCGTCCAATTGTAGAATTATATAATAAATGTTCACTTCACAGCACGATAGTTGAGCTATAAAATGTTGAGTGGTTCCTAATTGATTGTATATTAATATGTACTCCGTAAGGAGGCGCCTCTCTCAAAGGGGGAAATTACGAACCGAACTTGAACTTGAACTTGATGGCAAGAATGTGTGGATATCCCCCTATACTGAAAGAAGCTATTTCCAAGATCAAGACAAATGAATCTTTATCAGAAAGAGAAAATAGACAACCCCTCAGTCTGCCGGAGTGCGTGAGTTATACAGGGACGACCGACCTCGTGGACTCGGTAAGCGACAAACCGTTCCCGCAGATAAGCACTGTAAATCTCCCTGGATGTTTGGGCCCACACCGCTTCCATCGGGCCCACACCGCTTCCATCGTCTCCTCTACCGAAGATTTAATCTTCCACTCTTGAAATTTTGCATCAGTCCCACGGAGTGATCGAACAGCCAATCCTGAATCCTACATCATATGCCCCGTCTTACAGCTATTAACTGAACTGTAATAATCAATGTACTTTTAATCAACTTATTCCCGTATATAGGAAATTCACTTCTGGCACCAGCTTATCATGATTATTTGGTGTCTTTTTGTATCTCCATGTGAGCACATGCATTCTATTTTTTTTGATACAATAAATTGAAATTGATCACCCGGAAGAGTAACTGAAACTAACAGAAAGGTGTGAAGCAAACAATTTTTAAGGTTTAACGTCGCGCGTTCAGCAACAGGGTGTCCAAAAGAAATAAACTGGGCTTCTCCACAGGTGAGTTAGTTATTGTTTCAACATCAAATAGCTTCCTTTGGAATTTAAACTTTGTTTTCATTTGAGAGAACTTATCCACAGGTATGGATTAGCTCTCGTTTTAACATCAAATCGCTAACAATAATTGACAAACACATAATAAAATTAAGCACGTAAGCAATGTAAATAAGCCGGCCTGCCACGGTATAACAATCTGTCCGTCCCGTAAGAATTGAAAAATAATGAACCATACAATGTCAATAAACACACACATATAAAAATAAAGGCGTAAATAACTACATAGTATGCTCTTACAATAACAAATTATCTGAATATATATATTATAGTGACATCCACAATAAGCCAAGCCGGCCTAGTTTCCTTTTTGCTATATTATTTAGAAGTTTTTTTAGCACGGAAGAGTAAATTTACGATCATGTGCATTATAATAACTGATTTATGCCTAAAAAAATGCCAGATAAAAGCAGAAATGTATAAATATTATTGTAAGATCCACAGATAGTTGTAATTTCGTGTATAAAGCATGTAATCAGTGTATTTAAACCGGCCTGCCACAGCCTGACACGGCCTGCTACAGGCTTGAAACAGGCCTGACATCAGGACGACCCAGTTTGACCCCAGATTCGCTTGTACCTATGGCTCAAATCTATATGACTCGATAGATTCTCCTTCTCTTTTAGTTTCATGATCGCTTACTGCCTCTACATTCTATTCAGTTCCAAGACCTGTATAATCTCCAACGTCACAGTCTTCAACGTGGTTAACGCTGAAATCGAAATCTGTGTCAGAGCTTGTACCGCTGTCTGTGTTATCCGCCATGTTTGACTCTGGCCGCTTCACTGTGTGACGTCACAGGGTAATCGCCGGGCGGATTTACTGGGGGTAAAAATCAGGCACTTTGGAGCCGTATTTCAGGATATTGCATCATCGCTAAAATTTTGAAAATAATTCTAAAAAATAAAGCAGGCCACAGGGAACTGCTTTTTATTGGTTTTAGCCTTTCAAAAATTGTGATAACATTCCCCTTTAAACTTGAGGCGTTGGCGCTGGAGATTGGAAAGGGACCTCTGCCAGAGTTTGGCCGCCATCTTGAATTTGGTAAAAAACTTGACCAATGTGGCAGCGGCTTATTCTCTTGAACTCGGATACAAGGTCACGTGACCTTTGTAGTCCTCCGCGGTGATGCGGTCATGTCTGGCGGTGATGCGGTCACGGGAGAAAGCCTCCGCGGAGAAAAAGTAGTCCCCAGAATTCAAATACACTGCATGGTCCGATTGGATCGAGTGAGGTATCAATGTGGAGCATTCGTAAAGGGGCATCTGATGGGCTGGGTGCGGGGTTGAAATAGCGTCATTCTGCGCATGCGCGGTGGACCAACGGTATGGAAATAGACGTTTTGGGGTCTAGGGCAGCCACTAATGGTCCGATGGAGTTGAGTGAGGTATCAATATGGAGCATTCGTAAAAGGGCATCTGATGGGCTGGGTGCGGGGTTGAAATATGTCATTCTGCGCATGCGCGGTGGACAAAGGGTATGGAAATAGACGTTTTGGGATCTAGGGGAGCCACTATTGGGCCGATTGAGTCGAGTAAGGTATTAATGTGAAAGCTGTGTGAGGGGGCATCTGATGGACTGGGTGGGGGGTTGAAATATCGGCATTCTGCGCATGCGCAGTAGACCAAGGGTATGAAAATAGACGTTTTCGGGTCTAGGTGAGCCCCTAATGGGCCGATAGAGTCGTATGAGGTATCATTGCGAAGCACACATGAGGGGGCATCCGCCTGGACTAGTGTCTCGGCCGTTGTCAACATTCTGCGCATGCGCAGACAGGGAATTGTGGGAAAAGGGTGTGGAGATAGACGTTTTGGGATCTAGGTAAACCACTAATGGCCCGATGTAGTCGTATGAGGTATCAATGTGAAGCCTATGTGAGGGGGCATCTGACTGGACTAGTGGCTCGGGCGTTGTCACCATTCTGCGCATGCGCAGACAATGAATTGTGGGAAAAGGGTATGGAAATAGACGTTTTGGGATCTAGGGGAGCCCCTAATGGGCCGATAGAGTCGTATGAGGTATCACTGTGAAGCATTCGTAAAGGGGCATCCGCCTGGACTAGTGGCTCGGGCGTTGTCAACACTCTGCGCATGCGCAAACAGGGAATTGTGGGAAAAGGGTATGGAAATAGACGTTTTGGAGTCTGGGTGGGCCACTATTGGTCCTATGGAGTCGTATGAGGTATCAATGTGAAGCATTCGCAAAGGAGTATCCACCTGGACTAGTGTTTCGGCCGTTGTCAACATTCTGCGCATGCGCAGACAGGGGATTGTGGGAAAAGGGCATTGGAATGGACATTTTGGGATCTATTTGGGACCCTGGTCGCCCGATGCGGTCGAGTGAGGTATCGTTGTAAAGGATACGTGAGGGGGCATCCGTAGAACTGACGTCATCCTGCGCATGCGCAGTAGACAAAGTGTATGGAAATAGACGTTTTAGGGTCTAGATGGGTCCCCAGTGGTCCGATGGAGTTGAGTGAGGTATCAATGTAAAGCAGTCGTGAAGGAGCATCCAGTCATGGGTGGGTGCATGTAAAATTAGGATTTTTTCTCGAAAATATAAAAGCGGAACACGGACTTTACCCCTAAAATAGTGGAAAACACCTATCAACCCTAGCCAAAAGGGCTAATATCGGTCCCCGGGCTTATTGGCACCTGCCTATCAAGTCAATGGGGTGGGTGCATGTAAAATTAGGATTTTGCCCGAAAATATAAAAAGCGGAACGCGGACTTTACCCGTAAAATAGGGGAAAACACCTATCAACCCTATCTCAATTTCGGAGCTCCAAAGAGCTCCGGAGCTCCGAGTTCCAAGAGCTCCGGAGATCCGAGTTCCAAGAGCTCCGGAGCTCCGAGTTCCAAGAGCTCCGGAGCTCCGACGCCAACATCGGGCGTTGACGAACGAGTGAGTGGGTGTGAGTGAGTGAGTGAGTGAGTGAGTGAGTGAGTGAGTGAGTGAGTGAGTGAGTGAGTGATTGAGTGATTGATTGAGTGGGTGGGTGGGTGGGTGGGTGGGTGAGTGAGTGAGTGAGGCGTGCACAACGCCCGTGAGGCGTCCCCAACGCCCGTCTTAACGCATGGACGCACTAACGACGGTGAATGAGTGAGTGAGTGGGATCCTACTGGACTAATGTAACGTCCGTTTTCATCATTTTGCGCATGCGCAGTATGGCCGTCGTATATAAAGCAGCAATTTTGGGGATTCGTGGAGGTTTGTTGAGTGGTTGACCATCCCTGGTCAAATGGACCGTGTGGGGTATCAGTGTGAAGCTCTCGTAGGAAAAGTGGAAACTACCCCTGATTTGTGGGGCGCTCACTTCCGGTTGTGTGGGGCGCTGCCCTCAGCCAATCAGAAGCGAGTATTTTGACCCGGTGCATTATGGGACATATCCAAGATGGCTTCGTCTGCCTTCTGGTTCAAGATGGCGGCACGTCCGGTGTCGAAAACTGACCATTTTGTCGGAATGTGGTCATCTGGTGTCGAAAACTGGACCTTGTTTGGGTCCCGCATATTTTGGTGTAGAGATTGACCACTATTGGTCCGAATGCGTCCTGTGGGGTGTCATCTTGTAGTTCTCGGAGTGCAGACCACGATTTGAAGGATGTTCACGTCATCTGTGATGTCATTGATGACGTCATCAGTAGGAGTAGTAGCCAAAGTGGGCATTTTGGAGCAGTGAAAGAAGGTATTTGGTGTAGAGATGGACCACCCTTGGTTCGATTGTGTCGAGGGAAGTGTCATCTTGTAGATCTCGGGGTGTAGGCTCCATTTGTCCACAGCATCTGTGACGTCATCGGTGACGTCATCACTACGAGTAGCAGCGAAAGAAAATGTTTTATAATTGGCTCAGTGCCAATTTTTTCCCACGATTTGGACTGATGAGGGACACATGTTCATTCCTATATTTACAGACACTACCACCACCACCACCACCACCACACGCCACCACCACCGCACACCACCACCACCACCAACGCCACCACCGGGCGTTGACGGGCGTCAACGCTCGGTGGTGGTGGTGGTAGCTCCCGTGTGGCAGAGCTCTTGGATCGGAGCTCTTGGAGCTCAAAGCTTGTGGAGCTCAGAGCTCGGAAATGACGTCATCGCATGCATGCGCGCGTACCTGTGGTGCACCCTGTACCCTATAGCCCGTAGGGAATAGGGTACACCAGGGTGCGGATGCAGCACAGGTACGCGCGCATGCATGCGATGAAATCATTTCCGAGCTCAGCTCCACAAGGTTTGAGCTCCAAGACCTCCGATCCAAGAGCTCTGCCACACGGGAGCTACCACCACCACCACCGGGCGTTGACGCCCGTCAACGCCCGGTGGTGGCGTTGTTGGTGGTGGTGGTGGTGTACGGTGGTGGTGGTGTGTGGTGGTGGTGGTGGTAGTGTCTGTAAATATAGGAATGAACATGTGAATGAACAAAAACTTGGCACTGAGCCAATTATAAAACATTTTCTTTTCGCTACTACTCGTACTGATGACGTCACCGATGACGTCTCAGATGCTGTGGACATCCCGCAAATGGAGTCTACACCCCGAGAACTGCAAGATGACACTTCCCTCGACACATTTGAACTAAGGGTGGTCCATCTCTACACCAAATACCTTCTTTCACTGCTCCAAAATGCCCACTTTGGCTACTACTCCTACTGATGACGTCACCAATGACATCACAGATGACGTGAACATCCTTCAAATCGTGGTCTGCACTCCGAGAACTACAAGATGACACCCCACAGGACGCATTCGGACCAATAGTGGTCCATCTCTACACCAAAATATGCGGGACCCATACAAGGTCCAGTTTTCGACACCAGATGACCATATTCCGACAAAATGGTCAGTTTTCGACACCGGACGTGCCGCCATCTTGAACCAGAAGGCAGATGAAGCCATCTTGGATATGCCCCATAATGCACCGGGTCAAAATACTCGCTTCTGATTGGCTGAGGGCAGCGCCCCACACAACCGGAAGTGAGCGCCCCACAAATGAGGGGCAGTTTCCACTTTTCCTACGAGAGCTTCACACTGATACCCCACACGGTCCATTTGACCAGGGATGGTCAACCACTCAACAAACCTCCACGAATCCCCAAAATGCCTGCTTTATATACGACGGCCATACTGCGCATTCGCAAAATGATGAAAACGGACGTTACATTGGTCCAGTAGGATCCCACTCACTCACTCACTCACCGTCGTTAGTGCGTCTATGCGTTAAGACGGGCGTTGGGGACGCCTCACGGGCGTTGTGCACGCCTCACTCACTCACTCACTCACTCACCCACACACCCACCCACCCACCCACTCACTCACTCACTCACTCACGCACGCACGCACGCACGCACTCACTCACTCACTCACTCACTCACTCACTCTCACACTCACTCACTCACTCGTCCGTCAACGCCCGGTGGTGGCGTCGGAGCTCCGGAGCTCTTGGAACTCGGAGCTCCAGAGCTCTTGGAACTCGGATCTCCGGAGCTCTTGAAACTCGGAGCTCCGGAGCTCTTGGAGCTCCGAAATTGGGATAGGGTTGATAGGTGTTTTCCCTTATTTTACGGGTAAAGTCCGCGTTCTGCTTTTTTATATTTTCGGGCAAAATCCTAATTTTACTTGTACCCACTCCACTGACTTGATAGGCAGGTGCCAATAAGCCCGGGGACCGATATTAACCCTTTTGGCTAGGGTTGATAGGTGTTTTCCACTATTTTGGGGGGAAAGTCCGTGTTCCGCTTTTATATTTTCGGGAAAAAATCATAATTTTACATGCACCCACCCATGACTGATGCTCCTTCACGACTGCTTTACATTGATACCTCACTCAACTCCATCGGACCACTGGGGACCCACCTAGACCCTAAAACGTCTATTTCCATACACTTTGTCTACTGCACATGCGCAGGATGACGTCAGTTCCACGTCATACTAGTCCAGACGGATGCCCCCTCACGTATCCTTTACAACGATACCTCACTCGACCGCATCGGGCGACCAGGGGCCCAAATAGATCCCAAAATGTCCATTCCAATGCCCTTTTCCCACAATCCCCTGTCTGCGCATGCGCAGAATGTTGACAACGGCCGATAAACTAGTCCAGGTGGATACTCCTTTGCGAATGCTTCACATTGACACCTCATACGACTCCATAGGACCAATAGTGGCCCACCCAGACCCCAAAACGTCTATTTCCATACCCTTTTCCCAAAATTCCCTGTTTGCGCATGCGCAGAGTGTTGACAACGCCCGAGCCACTAGTCCAGACGGATGCCCCTTTACGAATGCTTCACAGTGATACCTCATACGACTCTATCGGCCCATTAGGGGCTCCCCTAGATCCCAAAACGTCTATTTCCATACCCTTTTCCCACAATTCACTGTCTGCGCATGTGCAGAATGGTGACAACGCCCGAGCCACTAGTCCAGTCAGATGCCCCCTCACATAGGCTTCACATTGATACCTCATACGACTCCATCGGGCCATTAGTGGTTTACCTAGATCCCAAAACGTCTATCTCCATACCCTTTCCCCACAATTCCCTGTCTGCGCATGCGCAAAATGTTGACAACGGCCGAGACACTAGTCCAGACGGATGCCCCCTCATTTGTGCTTCACAATGATACCTCATACGACTCTATCGGCTCATTAGGGGCTCACCTAGACCCGAAAACGTCAATTTTCATACCCTTGGTCTACTGCGCATGCGCAGAATGCCGATATTTCAACCCCACACCCAGTCCATCAGATGCCCCCTCACATAGGTTTCACATTAATACCTCACTCGGCTCAATCGGCCCAATAGTGGCTCCCTTAGATCCCAAAACGTCTATTTCCATACCCTTTGTCCACCGCGCATGCGCAGAATGACATATTTCAACCCCGTACCCAGCGCATCAGATGCCCCTTTACGAATGCTCCATATTGATACCTCACTCAACTGCATCGGACCATTAGTGGCTGCCCTAGGCCCCAACACGTCTTTTTCCATACCCTTGGTCCACCGCGCATGCGGAGAATGACGCTATTTTAACCCCGCACCCAGCCCATCAGATGCCCCTTTACGAATGCTTCACATTGATACCTCACTCGACCCAATCGGACCATGCAGTGTATTTGAATTCTGGGGACTACTTTTTCTCCGCGGAGGCTTTCTCCCGTGACCGCATCACCGCCAGACATGACCGCATCACCGCGGAGGACTACAAAGATCACGTGACCTTGTATCCGAGTTCAAGAGAATAAGCCGCTGCTACATTGGTCAAGTTTTTTACCAAATTCAAGATGGCGGCCAAACTCTGGCAGAGGTCCCTTTCCAATCTCCAGCGCCAACGCCTCAAGTTTAAGTGCAAAGAGGTCAATACGACTTTTTCCGTGTTTATACTACTACTGACGTTCCTGGCTGTTATGGAATCTGTGTTATGGTATATCCTCCATGAGAATGCATAGAGACATATACATGATGCCTGCCCGCTCCATTAGTACAACACTTAGGTACAACTCGATTCGATATCTACTTTACCAATGAATTTCTAACCCACATTAATACGTCCACTATAAATTGAAGCACGGCACAGATCCTTTTAATTAAGAATTCGCTTTCACTGGGTATTCTAGGTATACTTTATCGCTACCTTGAGAGTATGCCTGATGTTAATAGCAAATGAATTATTCAATCCCCTCGTCCAATCATCACCTGTTCGCTTTGCGAAGTGGACTAAAGCGAAAAGACAGTGAGTGGCAGGTTATCAGAATCGTCTAATCCCAGGATGACTAATTATCCCAAGCCTAGTTTCAAATAAATATTGATTTTTACCATATACATTAATCGCGATACAATCTTTTCTAACCATGACACTCAACAACCATCTTCATCTGATGGTGTTTAGAACAGGGTCGATATAAGGGCCGATGGATGGACTGAGTAGATATTTCTGACCATAATTTGTTATGGTGCCCTAATTCACGCTATATTCACCGTCAGCTCATATTGGCCATGGTGTAGTGGTTTAGCTCTGATCTATGTCGTCCAAATGATATCTTTCTCATCGCATAGATCGATTCAAGAAAAAAAAACAGTCTTCATACGACACCTCGTTGATAAATCCTGGCACTGGCTTTCAAGTATTACCTAGACAACAAGGTGGCTTTGCCCTCCAGGTTGTGTACCCCCAATTTAGAATTTTCTGGGAGCAACCTTTTCCATATAATGCTCTGTAAAACCTATGCGGGATAACGTACTAGGATAAGTCATCTTGGACACGTGTGTGGGGTCAGCGCTTGCAACGTAGGTGGCCAGTAACGTCGCTTGACACGAGCAGCAGGCATGATTCGCTCTAGCAACGTTTCTCTCAGTGAGTCGATGATATTTTAAAAACAAAATACTGAATGAAGTACTGAGTGACTTGAATTATATGGGAAAAAGAATCCCATGTTAACTTGATCAGGGGCTGAAAGGCGAGGTTGGGATGTATTTACCTTCTCGAGAGTGGGAATTTTCAGCCCCTGATCAAGTTATATACATGGGATCATCTTAATCCCGTGCTGCTGAGTTGACCACGATTGTACACACGTCAATGGGTTTTTTTGCAGGTAATTAAGGCATGTACATGTATGCTTCTATGCATTCTTCGTGTAGTTTCGCCAAATTTGTACAGTTTACCGATGATATCAGATGGCATATGGGGAATTCGAGCCTATACTGATGCCGATATTAAATGACCAAATAATAGTATGTATACACGCATACCTGTGTTATAGCTAGGCCTACATGCGGCATTTGTTAATGTATATTTTGGTACCAGCATACTCAATATTCTGTCATTCTCAGTCGTGTTGTATTTTGTCCAATTTAGTCATTGCAGGTGTGTCGTTTTGCACATAGAGGCTGGATTGCTTAAATTTCTTGACAAAATGTAGTGAACATGTGTTGTGCTGCTACTGGATCGTTGCTAAACATGTTTGATAAATTTCATCCTTTCTTAGCAGCAGTGAGTGTGGAATAGGTCTTTGTACATTTTTATGTTATCTGTAGTTTTCGTCTTTAGCAGAGATCGAGGGGGTAGTCAGCACCTTTTGGTTTTAGATCAACGTGATGTCATCAGTTCCGACAATCGACTGTCTTGGCCTTTTCTAGTGAGCGTTGGCTCAAATATGTGGTGTGGAAGCTCTCAGCTCCCTAGCTACGGAGTAACGAACATATTCGAGGGCCCCTCTCACCCACAATCACACCCTTTCTTAGAATATAATATGGTAGATCATGCAGAAATTAATATCTAATTACCATGAATATACGATGACAGTACAAATTGTCATTTACCGTGATGTAGTTTGCCTGTACCCTGATGTACCATGCATGTGTCATGTTTGTAACCTGGTTTACCATGACTGTGCCATCCTGCAACATAGATTTTTTTGGATAAAATCCATGGCACGCCTCAGTACATTTTCATATTAGAGCGAGGTTGCGTTAGACCTAAATTGACCAGGTCGTGTTGACACTGTCGGCTTGTTTGTTGACCTTTTGCTAACTCAATTAACACCTCTGGTCAATCGGTCTATTCAGATTGCTTTATAAAAATCGGATTTGAAAAGGCCAATCCTGACTGACGCCACCGGAATATAATTTTATCTTCATGAGATGCGACATAGTCCGATTCCATCCCATGCACACGATAGAGCATTCTATAACGCACATATCTCTACTCTGTAACATAAGGGCTGTTGAATTTATCAACCGCCTGTCTCCGTTTGCATATGGATGTATATTTATCAGTCCCTGGTTATACACTGTGATCTAACAAATCATTCTGATTCTAACCATTTGCACCAGTAATAGGAAAAAACTTTATACATCAACACAACACAGGATATGATTACAACACATATAAGGGAAGTGGGAAGAGGTGCCGACATACTGGTAGAGCCACATGACTTCACAGTATAGTCTTCCGGTTAACCTATTCTAAAGCACATATCAAGAATCTAACGATTGGTGATATGTGTTGTATCTCAGGTACGCTTTTATTGTACGTGTTCATGCGGCAACTTGGATGATATGACCACACGGTACAAATACAAATCTAATTAGATTAGATACAAATCTAATGCCACAGGATATGATATATCAGCATTTATTAAATCTGTATACAATGATTTACACGGGTGCAGGCACAAATCCAGCAGCTATGCAGGAAATGATTTGATTTGCACGACTCGAGTCGCGCACATCCTTGTGGACGACGATCGCAGTGGAACCAACACGACGCGTGTTGTACAAGCACCGGCAAACTGCATAGGATCTGGTGCGACTGTTGGGGCGTAAAAGTAGAGTCTTGTCCCTGCTACGGCAGGGAAGTACGTGATGTATTCCCCTAGCTGGTAAACTGTATCATTAATTAAATACAATATTAAAAGTGTGGTGGAAAACAATGTCGGTGCAGGCCTACTGTCAAGGAGTCATATGACTACACAGACAAATACTGAGTGCATATTGCTAAAAACATCACAATAACCAAACGTGGTCCCTCTGATGATTTGTATCCCAGCAAGATTTAGTTGTTCATGTGTACTAATTGAATGACATGACCACGCAGTCCGTATACCGGCATGAGCGGTATTAAATTCAAATATTTCAGAGCGAAGATGCAATAGCCCTATCAAGTCATCTGTTGGAAAATGATGAACAATGCGACCGCCAGATATCCATGGTATAGCATAGTAATATGCAAGTGTGTGGGTGAGGTGAATCTGGATAGGGGGAGAAGGCGGAACGTCTGAACACCGGGCGAGGCAGTATCAGAAAGATTTCATGTTTAAACAATATAGTGAAATTTCCGGACAGTTTATTGTCACCGTAAGGGGTAGTAAAGACACAGTTTGGAAATTGTTTTCTTCAAGCGTCATTTAACAATGGATGGCATATTGAACTGCAGTTTACGCATCGCGGCGGAAATTCGAGGAGTTTATGTATGAGACAACTAAAGGTGTGTGTCTTTCCAAACTGACCGTCTTTATCCATTGATTGATGATATTGTACCCGTGTAACCGCATAAATGGAATAAAGTGACAGCTCCTTAGATTCATAAAATAGATTTGTCATAGGTATGTATAACTCTTTGTCCAAAAATGTAAACATAATTTAGCATTAAACTCTATAGGGTTGAAGACGTTCACGTACAGTTAACACGATATCTATCGCTGGTTTTAAGATATGCTCGTTGATCATGCTCTACCGGCGATGATTGCGTTTCCCTGCATGTACTCCGTCCTTTACACAGTGACAAATGAAGAATAGAAAGTATTACTAATACAGATCAGGTTAGATTACACGCATTTGATAGCATGTAACCAGCAAATTCCCGTAAGTGATATTTTAAAACGTGGAAATCCGAGAATTTTGTCACATATACGATGTCAAAGGGTCAAATGAATATTCAGAGTTCATACGATCACACAAAAAACGAAATGTGCATTTCCTTAAATGTCCCTCACTATAGATTTTATAGGACTCGAAATTCTATTGATATGGCCGCAACGTACATTCTGATTTTTAGGCTAGGAACTAATAATTCATAAACATTTTTCTTTTTCCACATTATCATCTGGCTCGCACTAACACAAATGCATATATGTTTGAGAAGCTATTCAAAATAGTCCAGTCCGCTTAAACGGATTCTAGGAGTCGTGTGGGCAAGTCCTATAATGTTTCCACGTGAACATCTACAATAAAAATGTGAATGATATATATGAACCACGATAACCATTCACTGTCTTTTTGTTGGTTACAGTGCGGTCAGAATACAAACCGCTCAAAGTGCCCAACACCATTACATACATGTACATGTCATATCGCGTAAATAATAATATCACCACTGGTCACAAGAACATTGTGTATTATTGACATTCGAAATTTTGACAGTCTCTGTTCATTCTAAATATACGTTTCAAACAACTGGACTCACAAAACACATTTTCATGGCGAAAGAGCGGGTGTCGCGTTCAACAATATTTCTGCTATGTCGCCGTCATATATACCGTCCCCGTCAACTTGAACTACACCGTTATGCTATAATATTGTTCTTGACCAACAGAACTAACGCTCTAACCCATTGGGCCATGTAATACTTTTCTGGTCCATAAATTCACGCTCGATAATTTGAGCTAAAAGTTTGCTAATAGCAGCTGTACGACCAAGTTAATATTTTGGAACAATAATTCGATACGTTTCGTATATGACATATATGATATATGATATTGGGCAAATCATTTAAGAGGTTGACCATAACTGTTTAATTGTAATTCGAAGTTATTTGATCGACGATATCACTGTCTGTGTTTTAACCCTACTAGGAATGGGGGGGGGGACGGGGGGGCTTATTAGAGCTTATCACATTGGGGTCATTTTGAGTAAAATCAAGATAGCGACCACATGGTGTACCAAAAAAGGGAAGTTTTCATCATTTTTTTTTGCTTTTCTGCTTTTTCTGCTTTTCCGCGGTGAAAAGTGGGCAAAACTATTTTATTTCACATCACATTAATATTTATTAATTTATCATGCAGCTTTTACGGAGAAATGACATCAAAAAAATCTGCATCGTCCAAAAATGCCGTCATTGTGACGTCATTAAAGCGGCCATCTTGGACTTTTTTTTTACATTTTCTGGTAGAGATTGAACCATGGGTTTAGTATGTAATAAGTTTCAGCCCCCTGGCTCAAGCGGTAAGAAAAATATTAGGGGGTGGGGGGCATTTCGCAAAAAGCCCAGGCCAGATAGCGTTTGATGTGCTGTCAAACCTAATCGGCATTTCTCCTGCAGATAAATATCCATTTTTGTTATAATATTCTGCTTTGTTAGATTATTACAGAAACCAATTAGATTTCATTATTGCAGCAAATTCGAGATGGTCTGAATGTCGACCCAAAGTAGATAACATTCAAAAGATCATTATGGCGAGATAAAATTGCTGGTATGACCGAAGAGCATTTTAATAGGAATCCGCATTGCGGTGACTATCTGCAGCTCTTAAATATTAATTTATGATACAAACATTTACTTCTGTAATGTTAATTACGCATTAATTGATTGATAACCTTGATCGCTTAGTTCTTTAAGTGAATGCTGGCAAGCTGTTGTCATTCTGCAGCTTGACCAATTATACCTGCCATCTATGTCAAGTTATGAACTTAAAATCTCGAATGTGCTGTATTGAAACCATACGCATCAAATATGATTCATTTAAAGTCTCCAATAACATTACAAATCGCTGATATCGAGCAGAACGGATATATCGACGTGCAGCATCAGGACAGAGCATTCTTTATTAATAGAAATACATTTATATCTAGATTGTCTATTTCTTCGTTACGACTTCATTCACCTATCGATTACCTGATCAATGAGCACCTGTCACTTGAGATGAAGATTATCGCTTTTCCATGACCAGTTTGTCTGGAAATCCCGTTGATAAATTTCTGCCAAGCATATCTTACAAACATCATCATTGATCACTTTGTCATTTACAGATTCTTTGACGTTCGTGGTACTGTTGACTGTGCCTATAAATATATCACCGAACTGACATCTCACTGGTCATATTGGACACTGTTATCGCTGTCATTGCACGATCCGGCGTGTTTTAGAAATTGTTTACGTCAAAGTGTAGGCAGACAGAGAGAAAACCAATGCGTCGCTAATTTAAACATTGGCATCAGTTGACGTCGGTTATCTTGTCTGGCAGAGGTAAACAGCGACTTATATCAAACATACACGGATACAAATGCTGAGATGTGCTATCGAACATGCTTAATTTTGTCGGCAGATAAAAATGTTCCGTACTTTGTTAGATGATTTTGCAACTATAGCCAGAACTGAGTGAGTGAATATGATTTATGTTCGCTTTCAATCATTTGTCATTCATATCACTAAGATGCCTACATCCAGTCCTTGATCTATTTGCTCAATGCTAAGAGCCTACTAAGGAAGAAACAAGTTCCATTTCTGGGTTTTTCTAGGTTTCTTGCATTTACCAGGTTACCACATGTTAAGGCGTTTACTCCATCAGACGTCATGCTGCTCATCCATTAACACCAGATGAGTTGTTTGAGCTGATCTGTCATCACAGCTTCCGAGCTAGCGTATCTAATTTCGCTTAAGCCGGTGCTAGGGCCGTGTGGATACTTCATAGTCTCCACATGAACAGTCTCCACAATAACAGCGCGGCTGAGCTACTAAGGCTACGTCCGAGAATCCACCGTATTCTCGGGTCTAAATGTATGGTTGCTATTTAGTCGCCAGACGTCGTCAATTCTTCCCACCTCCTTCATATCGCTCCAATTTGGTTTGAGTCCGGATCGATTCCAGGACCTCCCGCTTTCGAGGCGGACGAGCTGGATTTGATGGTTACAGGAGACTCGCCATAGTCTGAATATCGTCCAAAGTAAAATACGCGCGGACCATTAAATATTGTTGCAATGGCTGCATTGGATTTCTAATGGTAACTCGCATTGCTACGAATCGCCGCAAATCTGAAATGCATATCCTGAAAAAAACCCTCCCTGATAATCTGAAAATCTTTCAATACTTGATTGATCACTCGGTTTAGTCATGGTATTGAATTCGAGATGTTAGTTTATTTACTACTGATACAAATATGATTCAGACACCCTCTTCTCATTCCCCTGCTCGGTCAATTTACACTTATGTATGAGAATGTACGAACTTCAGATCTCACTAAGAAGGGTACTTTAATTGATATAATTTGATGAAACTGCTTGACTCGTTTCCGGTTCTTTGAATTCAAAATAAGCATCATAAAGCGATGACGCAACCGAGAATGGATAAACACGTATTGATGTGTAGCATTTGAAAAGCGCATTTTGTGGAAATCTCACTTGTAGATCTGTGTCGTATTAATCATTTCACTCACACGTGATATTAATCGCCTGAACACGTGTTACCATTGATTAAGACAGACTGCCGCCTCATGACTACCAATTAGGCTGATGAATTTATGCCAGGCGTATCTGATAAGCCTCATCACTTGTCTCTTTGCCCGGTATACCTTTGTCGATTGTAGTTCGAGGTTATATTGATTTTGACTATAAACTTATCAGACCTGACATCTCACTGGTCGTATTGATCACTGATACAAACCGACGAGGATTCAGACTTGGAATCGTATTAATGTTTTTCCAACGTCATTGACCGATTCGGTATATCTACATGTACTAATTGTTTTCATGTATTGTTGGTGGACGGTATACTGTCGAAGCTAGTGACGTCAATTGACGTAGCTTGACCCAGCTGGCAAAGGTTAGCAGACAGAAAATAAACATATGAACGTATGACAACGCAGTCAGAAACCCTTTTAAAATCGAATGCCGATATTTCATATATGTTGCTTTCGTTCGGCGTAGAAAATATTGACAATAACGTTTACAGGGAAAATACATGTCACTCATAGGCTTACGTTTGTAGTCAAACTGCATTCATTTTGTAGTCGTTTTGCTGTACCAGGCGTGATAATAAGAGAAATGGTGGTGAAATTCTTGAGAGGGTTATACCTACAAAAAGTACGCTTCAAACGCTATCCTAAGCTTGGTTTTGTGGCCGGAATGCACCACAAGATCAGCCCAATCGTATCAATGTTAACTCTATCTGGTCATTTTCAAAAAGAGCATTTTTGTACGATTTTCAAATTTATTATTTTTGAGGTTTCTGCGCAAAAACTGCGTAATAAATTAGTAAATAATAATCTGATATGAAATAAAATAAGTTTCACCCACTTTTCCATACACAAAAACAATTTTTTTGAAGAAATATGACGAAAACATTACTTTTTCTGGAACCCACATAGCCGCCATTTTGAATTTACCCATGATCCTTCGCTCGTGAGGTTATGCCAATAGGCTCAAAATGACTCCAATATGATAACCTATAACTTCAAGGAGTTTCAGCTCCCCATTGTTTGGCGTTCCCGAGATAGCGCAAAAAGTTTGGAAAGGGGCATTTTGGCCCCCCTCCCTAAGGTCTGGTAGGGTTAATGGGGCAGGGGAGGGAGTTGGAATGAATCAGGGGGTGTTTTCTGGCGATTCTTCCATGTACATGTTTCACCAAAATCTGGGAAATTAAAGGCAAGATTCAAATTGACTTGACACTTATGAGTTACCATCTCCCAGATTTTGGTGAAACATGCACATTGGAACAGTGAGTCTCTGTTGAAACTCGAAGTATACACACCTTAAACTTGAATCAAGCATTGGGAAGTGCATACACAGTTGAAATATATGTATTGAGGCAGTGTGACGTCACTGGACCTAGATATGATTGCAACAGACCACCATAGAATACCATGCTTTATTTGCAGTTTACTCTGCGTAATAAAATCGTAAAAAAAAATACAATAAATATTTTCCCACACTGTTTGCAATGGTCTTTCATTTGATGGAAACTTTACTTGAGGATTTACGATCACTTTAAGTGGAGGCGTTTGGTGGTATTGCACTGGTATAAAAGAATTTGCAATACTATTTTGTGATGTTGGTTAAAATCGTCACTTTTCACAGAGGATCTAGAAAATGCTAGTAGGCGTTATATGTACTAGGGAGATCGCGTGCCCTTTCTATACTACTCATCACACACTACTCATCGCGCATGCGCAGTCGACCCATTCTGCTGTAGGGTGCAAGCCTGGCCCATGGAATCTCAGGTAGTGAAAACCCCAGGTCTCTCGCCCCACCCTATCCCGCACCACACCTATGCGACCCGCGTGCCCTTTCTATATTACTCATCGTGCACTACTCATTGCGCATGCGCAGTCGACCCATTCTACTGTAGGGTGCAAGCCTGGCCCATGGAATCTCAGGTAGTGAAAACCCCAGGTCTCTCGCCCCACCCTATCCCGCACCACACCTATGCGACCCGCGTGCCCTTTCTATACTACTCATCGCGCACTACTCATCGCGCATGCGCAGTCGAACCATTCTAATGTAGGGTGCAAGCCTGGTCCATGGAATCTGAGGTAGTGAAAACCCCAGGTCTCTCACCCCACCCTGTCCCGCGCCACACCTATGCGACTCGCCGTGCAGTGAGTAAAGCGGAGTAGGAGGAGGAGGAGGACACGCCACGGATTATACTAGGTAGATATGTAATATGCAGATCCCACTGGAATATTACTGTCCAGAAGGGATATTTCGGCATGTCGAAACTGTAATTATCTGTCCTGTCATAAAGTCGACGATAGGTAAGGCCCGCTTTAGTTTTATATAGATATATATGATGTGCCGTTAGGTCTATCTGGAGTTATCTTCGAAACCAGTTATGGATGTCCTATATAATTCACAGCGTCATATATATATATAGCGATTATTTACAACAAGACGATCGTCTTTATAGTGTTTGGTGAATGAGAAGGAACGGGCCTTTGAATGATGGATTTTTGAAAGCGTCTACATATAGCCGTATTCAGAAAAGAACAGATATAGAACGGACAAATGGGTTCACAATTAGTACTCAATGGAATCACTGTATGCTGTTGATATATTGTGTTTCCAAATTTCACCTAGATATTAAAAAAAGAAACGCAGATGTCAACAGTAATGGAGAATTTCATCGTCGGCAATCGAACTATCTGTTTCCCAGGATACCATCAACTCAAAATTCCCGCCAGGCACACAAATGCTCCTACATTAACCACAATACGTAGTTTTTGTAAGATTAAACGAGAGACAGTTTTCAATGATGCCAACACAATGTATCGATGTAGTCCGGCAGCCAAACGGGCGAACCTTACGCTAGCGGTCCCACAATAGGTTTTAATGGTTTTGACATCTATGGGCCATGCAGATAACGAAACCGAAGGGTGCCCACCTGTCACCCTTGAACATTTTGATAAAACACTCTGTTTCCATGTCAACCAGAGAGAAAAATAGTTAATATTATAAGAATGTGAATAATTTGATCTATATTTGAATATTTTGCTTATCCTCGAGCCTAGAGAGATTAATCTTGCCACACTGTGAGTAAATTTTTTGCGATTTTTTGTCCAGATTTTTCCATTTTTTTATTTATGCAAATTTCTCCACATTAACTGATGAATAAATTAGAAAATAATTATATGATATGAAATAAAACAATTTTGTCCACTTTTACCTCACTAAATAAAAAATCTAGAAGAAAAATGGCCAAGTTACAATTTTTGTTGCGCCAATACGGCTGCCATCTTGAATTTGCCCATGAAGTTTTGTCCTTATTCTTTTGTCAATAGACGCATATTGACCACAACGTGATAAGATATAAATCCTAACAAAAGCTCCCAATGTTTCGTAGTTCCAGGAGAAGATCACTAAAGGGGGAGGGGAAGATTCTCCCGTCCCAGATATTCCGGCATCTCAGATACATATGCTATGTTTTGGATTCTGTTTAACCCTACCTGGCCTGGAGGAAGGGGGGGGGGGGGGCGAAATGTTCCCCCTACCAAACTTGCTGCGCTACCTCCGGAACGACAAAACGGAGAGCTGAAACTTCGTGACTTTATAGATTATCGTATTGGGGCCATTCTGAGTCTATTTGCATAACCCCCCGAGCGGAGGATCATGGGAAAATTCAAGATGGCGGCCACGTGGGGTCCCAGAAAAGTGAAGTTTTTGTCATATTTCTTCAAAATTTCTGATTTTTCGCTACGAAAAGTGGGCAAAAACTATTTTATTTCACATCACATTAATATTTTCTAATTTATCATGCAGTTTTTACGGAGAAATTGCATAAATAAAAAATTCGAAAAATCTGACTGAAGAAATCGACCAAAAAATGCCATTTTTGAAAATGACGTGACTGTGACGTCATCAAAGCGGCCATCTTGATTTTTTTTTTTTTACATTTTCTGGTAGAGCTTGACCCAAGGGTGCAGTGTGGTAAGTTTCAGCTCCCTAGCTTAAGGGGTAAGAAAAATAATTAGGGGGGCCATTTCGTCCCCCCCCCCCCAGGCCACAACAGGTCCCAACATGAGGCAGCACCTAAAAGGTGCAACAACCCCTCAGCCAGACAGTTTTAGTCAGTGTATATTGGTACACAATGAATGAAAAATGCATATGTAAAAGCCTGAAAGATTTGGTTGAATGCAGAAGATGCTTTAGCAGTGGCTTGTAAAAGATTAAAATATGATAAATTCAGTGTGGGATGTTGGATGCATTGAAGGATTATAATAAATATTTTGACATAGCGCGTGCGAAAAATATGGCGGAAGAACAGAAATATTCTGAACAAAAACAAAAGGCTTCAAGCCATTTTGGCTTTGAACCCTAATAATAATCTAAACAATAATAAAAGTCTTTATAAAACAGGGCTATTCCACCAAGCGCCTCCACTCAAAGTTTCTCAAATTTGGCGATACATATCGCATGCTGATAGCAAAATACGAACGTAGCGTGCAAGATCTATGGCGCTACGTTTCGTAACTTGTGTCTAATTCCGCTTAACCCGGGGCTAGGGGCCGTATGAACCCATGTACTTCAAGATCCTCATGGTACTCATATGAACAGTCACAATCAAAGCGTGACTGAGGTACATCATTTTTAGATGACGACTCTATAACGAATATTATGGATTAAGAATACTGATCAGCGATACGGATTTGATATTTTGGAACATCATGATGTCTTGCCGGCATCATTGAAAATTGTTGACCGCTTCTCTCTCTTGCAGGAAACAAGCCTATGTTTATGTATACTTTGTCTTTTTTTTGGAATTTGGTGCTAATACTGTTATATGGAAATGGAATAGGTCTTCGGATTATGGACGCGGATATTCTCTAATGGACGACGGCTGGATTATGAATGACGGACTAGACGCTTGTAATTTGATAGCAATAACTGTATGAATCCCTGTGTACCTGTTGATTGTCTGTCTCTTTCCATCTGTGATCAAGCAGAGGATGAGGATGGGTGGATGGCAATCCAAACAGCCTTGTGATATGAATAATATGTTTCATGGACACCAAATTGTATATCTGTGAGTTTGAAATTGGTGAAAATCTGGTCAATGGTCGTCGTAAGATCTGTGGTTGCATGGGGTGTGGATTAAGGGAAAGAGCCCATGCTCTTGGAAGAAGTCGTTTATCTTGGTTGTTTCAGCCGAGTCGACAGCAAAATCATTGTTGAAGTCTCCAAGTATGACAACATTAGTCGCTGAACAGTGGCTCCTTAGTGATGTAGAAAGTCCGCCCAATCAGAGAAACCAGTTCTGTCATTCATCGTAAGTTTCTTGATGCACTGATGATGTATATCAAATTTTACATCGAACACTTGAACGGTATCAGAGAGATCATTAATGATTTTGCATAAATTAAAGATGGCCGCCTATCCTTCCGGTCATTCAGAGGAACTGATCTTCATTGCGAGTGTCTTGATACATCGATGCTGTATACCAAGTTTCATATAGAACACTTAAATGGTATCCGAGATATATATCATTAAAGATTTTGCATAAATTAAAGATGGCCACCAAGGTTTCCACCCAATCAGAGAAACCAGTTCTGTCATTCATCACAAGTCTCTTGCTGCATCGATGATGTTTACCAAATTTTATATCGAGCACTTAAACGGTATCAGAGAAACCAGTTGTGTCATTCATCGTAAGTTTCTTGATGCACTGATGATGTATATCAAATTTTACATCGAGCACTTGAACGGTATCAGAATGATTTTGCATAAAGTAAAGATGGCCGCCTATCCTTCCGGTCATTCAGAGGAACTGATCTTCATTGCGAGTGTCTTGATACATCGATGCTGCAAACCAAGTTTCATATAGAACACTTAAATGGTATCCGAGATATATATCATTAAAGATTTTGCATAACTTAAAGATGGCCACCAAGATTTCCACCCAATCAGAGAAACCAGTTCTGTCATTCATCATAAGTCTCTTGCTGCATCGATGATGTTTACCAAATTTTATATCGAGCACTTAAACGGTATCAGAGATAGAGATCATTAATGATTTTGCATAAATTAAAAATGGCCGGCCATCCTTCCCGCCTCTCAGAAGAATTGATGTGGTTATTCAGTGCAAGTCAAGTCTCTTGATAAATCGATGCTGTATACCAAGTTTCGTATAGAACACTTCAATGGTATCAAAGAAATACATCATTAAAGATTCTGCATAAATTAAAGATGGCCGCCAAGGCTTTCACCTAATGAGGAAAACTGGTTTGGTCATTCCTTCAAAGTTTCTTGATGTATCGATAATCTCTACAAAGTTTCACACTGAACAGCAAAATGGTTTCCGAGATACACAAGATTCATGGTTTCGCATAAATTAAAGATGGCCGCCAAAGTTTCCACCCAATCGGGTCCAGATTCAATAGGGTTCTGGGTAATGAGCATATGGGTGCGCACGGCAAGTTTGGTGTGCCTGAGGTAAGTCGTTCTAAAGAAAGCTTGGTAACGAGAAGTTTTATAGAACACTTCAATGGTATCAAAGAAATACATCATTAAAGATTCTGCATAAATTAAAGATGGCCACCAAGGCTTTCACCTAATCAGGAAAACTGGTTTGGTCATTCCTTCAAAGTTTCTTGATGTATCGATAATCTCTACAAAGTTTCACACTGAACAGCAAAATGGTTTCCGAGATACACAAGATTCATGGTTTCGCATAAATTAAAGATGGCCGCCAAAGTTTCCACCCAATCGGGTCCAGATTCAATAGGGTTCTGTGTCATGAGCATATGGATGTGCACGGCAAGTTTGGTGTGCCTAGGGTAAGTCGTTCTAAAGAAAGCTTGATAACGAGAAAGCTGTGATGGTTTCGCATAAATTAAAGATGGCCGCCAAAGTTTCCAACCAATCGGGTCCAGATTCAATAGGCTTGTGGTTGACCACCCAATAATTCTGTATACCAAATTTGAAGTCTCTAGAAGCAACGGTTCGGTTTCTAGATCGATCACAAGAATTGTTGACGACCGGACGACCGGACGACCGGACGTACATGCCAACGACAAGACCCCGCAGCCTAATAGGCTGAGGGGTAAAAAGCCCAGGCCAGATAGGGTTAAGGAACATATAGAACCATCGAGAAATTTGACAATGTATTTCTAGAACTACAAGTCATATACTGTTAGTAACTGAGGTCCGCCCTCTGTACATGTCATTCGACTAATATATGCAGCGTTATTGTTTTAGAATCGTACGACTTCGGTCATTACAGGTAACTTTTTCTTGGTATTATTGCATTTACCAGGTTTTCTCCATGTCGAGGCGTTTACCCCATCAGATGTCCTCATGCTCATCCATTAACATCCGATGATTTGTTTGAGCTGATTTATCGTCACAGCTCCCATGCTATCGTATCTAATTCCTATGGTGTTCTATTTGTGCCAAGTTTCCGTCGCCTTTTCAAAACGCGACGTCGCCTTTTGAAACGCGACGTCGCCTTTTGAAACGCGACGTCGTGTTTCGAAAAGCGACGTCGCGTTTATAAAACACGACGTCGCCTTTTGGAAAACACGACGTCGCCTTTTAAAACGCGACGTAGCGTTTCTTTCCTATGTTTTTGCATTGTAAAACTCGACACAACGGAACTCGACGTCGCGTTTTCAGAAGGCGACGTCGTGTTTCACCCACGTCTTGTTTGGCAATGTTAAAAGATAGGAAAGAAACGCGACGTCGCGTTTTAAAACGCGACATCGTGTTTTTAAAAGGCGACGTCGCGTTTTCAAAAGGCGACGTCGCGTTTCAAAACGCCTTTTGAAACGCGACGTCGTGTTTCAAAAGGCGACGTGTTTCAAAAGGCAACGTCGCGTTTCGAAAGGCGACGTCGCGTTTCAAAAGGCGACGTCGCGTTTTTAAAACACGACGTCGCCTTTTGGAAAACACGACGTCGCCTTTTAAAACGCGACGTCGCGTTTCTTTCCTATGTTTTTGCATTGTAAAACTCGACACAACGGAACTCGACGTCGCGTTTTCAAAAGGCGACGTCGTGTTTCACCCACGTCTTGTTTGGCAATGTTAAAAGATAGGAAAGAAACGCGACGTCGCGTTTTAAAACGCGACGTCGTGTTTTTAAAAGGCGACGTCGCGTTTTCAAAAGACGACGTCGCGTTTCAAAACGCGTCGCCTTTCGAAACGCGACGTCGCCTTTCGAAACGCGACGTCGCCTTTTGAAACGCGACGTCGTGTTTCAAAAGGCGACGTGTTTCAAAAGGCGACGTCGCGTTTCGAAAGGCGACGTCGTGTTTCGAAAGGCGACGTCGCGTTTCAAAAGGCGACATCGCGTTTCGAAAGGCGACGTCGCGTTTCAAAAGGCGACGCGTTTTGAAACGCGACGTCGTCTTTTGAAAACGCGACGTCGCCTTTTAAAAAACACGACGTCGCGTTTTAAAACGCGACGTCGCGTTTCTTTCCTATCTTTTAACATTGCCAAACAAGACGTGGGTGAAACACGACGTCGCCTTTTGAAAACGCGACGTCGAGTTCCGTTGTGTCGAGTTTTACAATGCAAAAACATAGGAAAGAAACGCGACGTCGCGTTTTAAAAGGCGACGTCGTGTTTTCCAAAAGGCGACGTCGTGTTTTAAAAACGCGACGTCGCGTTTCGAAACACGACGTCGCGTTTCAAAAGGCGACGTCGCGTTTTTAAAAGGCGACGGAAACTTGGCACAAATAGAGCACCATAAATTCCACGTACGCCGGCGCTAGGGGCCGTTTGGATACTTCATGGCCTCCACATGAACCACAGCAATACAAGCGCGGCTGAGCTACTAAGCCTACGTCCGAGAATCCACTCAAGTCTCGAGTCTGGATGTGAAGTGCCGAGGGAAGCTTTCCTGTGAAGCCACATGGTTGTTTTTGAGTCGCCAGACGTCGACAATTTTTCCCACCTCTTGCACATCGCTCCAATGAACTTGTCAAAATGACCATATGTTTAAGGAAATTGCTTTTCAAAGAAGATGTGACCTTCACTCCTATGTATGTAAAGGTAATATTATCTACGTGGACCCTAATTCAATACTAGACAAAAATAGACCACACTTTGCTTTAAACAAACATATGACTTTTTATTAATACTTGTATAAACATGTTTCAGGATTTATTATTTAAGTAAAGGCCCAAAACACGAGTTGGAGCCGCTTTATACCAACTGTGATTGTGTTGATTTCTTTTTTTTTGCGTGATTTCATATTTTTGATTGTGTCCCTATTTATTGTAAATAGTCATTATAAACATGTTTTGTGCCGTGGCGTTTGAAAACTAAAGCAGCATCGAATCACTGACATTTCCTTTAGACATTCAATCCCATGATCATAATGTTGTGAACAACAATTATGCATGTACGTGTATGTTGCACTAAGCTACTGTCGCAAAGGCCAGACACCTCAGCAATTGATTTGAGTGAGTAGAATTTATTGTACTTGTAGCTTTCAATATTTTTCACCCATTTCGCGACACATTATCCTCACACCGGATCAACTACTCCTTGATTTATTCTTTTTCTACTGAGCGCCAAGCGAGAAAGATACAAATTTCATTGTTTAGGTCTTTGATATCACAATGCTTGGGGTCGAACCTGGGACCTGTCGCTTGCGAGGCGAGCGCTTTATCACAAGCCCACCACAGTGCAGTTGGTTAGAACTTGTGATGAGTGATGTTAGGACATTTTCGAAAAAACTTTGGCCGGTCGTTATCCCAATGTTATATAACCAAATTTTATAATTAAAATATATCCCTAAAAATGCCAAAAGTGGCTCAGACCTTGAAGATGAAATATTTCCTGAACAAGATAAAGGTCTTCTGTGTCGTCATTTTTTTTAACACGGTGTAAGGGTATATAATTCTTAGCAGAGCTATCCAATGAGTGGGGTACGGCGCATCACGTTGGGCACACCGGTTCTCGTCGGATCACCGAAGTTAAGGAGCGTTGAGCTCGGTCCATACTTGGATGGGTGACCGGGTGCTGTACTGGCTGGGCTGATCAGTGTCCAGAATAATAGGAACTGTGGACACTCTCGTGTTCTGGCACATGTAGGCACCGTCGTGATATGACTGAAACAATGTTGAAAACGACGTTAAATCCTACTCACTCACTCACTCACTCCAATGAGTGGTTACCATCGAAGGTCACATGTATGTAGGATACTAAATGATAAAATGAAATGATACGAAAAATGATAATAATAATTCGGAACTCTCATAGACTCGGTTTCTCTGGGTTGAGAAACGGCATAGGCCTATCTTCTATTTGGTTTAGGATATTGTTTCGATTTTACCTGGACATAATTTGCTCCCAAGTAAGGCGTGCGGTATATATAAGTTTTATCTCTTTATCCTTGTATGAAAATAAAAGACATGACCCTTTCGTACGTCTGTCGCAAACAAAACTTACAAATGACTATCGCCAGTAGAAGCATATGGTTGACATACGGAAACGCCACAAGCATCAGCAATTTTTGCTTGGTCCGTCATTCATAATTCAGCCATCGTCCATAAAAGAATATCCGCTTCCATAATCCAAAGACCTATTCCATAGAACAGTATTAGCACCAAATTCAAAAAGAATATCACAGTATACATAAACATAGGCTAGTTTCCTGCAAGAGAGAAGCGGTCAATAGTTTTCAATGATGCCGGCAAGACAAAATGATTTTCCAAAAATATCAAATCCGTATCGCTGATCAGTATTCTTAATCCATAATATTCGTTGTAAAGTCGTCATCTAAAGAATGATGTATCTCAGTCACGCTTTGATTGTGACTGTTCATATGAGTACCGTGAGGATCTTGGAAGTACATGTGTTCATACGGCCCCTAACCCCGGGTTAAGCGGAATTACACACAAGTTAGGAAACGTAACGCCATAGATATTGCACTCTACGCTCATATTTTGCTATCAGTATGCGACATGAATCGCCAAATTTGAGAAACTTTGAATGGAGGCGCTTGGTGATATATAAGTTTCTCCAACAATGTTTTGTGACGTTGATTAAAATCGTCAAATTTAACACAGGATATATCCTTCACTGTGTCATTTATATAGCGATTATCCACAGCGAGAATATCGTCTATATAGCGTTTGGTGAATGAGAAGGAACGGGCTTTGAATGGATCTGATTTTGAAATCGCCTACATATAGTCATAATTATAAGAGAAGGCAGAAGGCAGTACCATCAGAATATCGTCGACCTGTGGGGTAATGCCGCTTCTTCACCATTGTATGTCATCGCTTACCACAGGAAAGTGCGTCTACGAATATTTGGTTCTGGAAAAGTGTTGAACAATATTTTGCTGGGATTGCCTTATCAACAAGCAACCTTTGTGATCCTCATGCATAATAACCGAACCAAAATAACGATCCGAAATGCATGTAAGGGACCAGCGGGGGAAATCAGTCGTCCCTGTGCCTTAGCGATTCTTTCCCGGCGATCATTGAAAGCTAATACTTTGGAAAGGTTCGACTTGTCCTGTCAGCATCGTTTTAGCCTATTTTCAAACCACTCCGAGCAAGGTATCCTGAATAAACCTGCATTTTGGCAGTTATCGATCTAGATTATTGGTTTTCCTGGCATGGAAGTGTCCAGTAAATTTTTACTTCAAAAACATTTATTTTCTAATAGGTTATTGTAGAAAATTGCATTAATACGAAATTGAAAAATCAGTCCAAAACATCCATAGGCAAGAAATTTATTAAATAGTACGTCTTCCTGACGTCATCATAGGGCGATCTTTTGGTTCTGTTTACGTGCACGTGACTTCATAACGGTCCATAAACATAAAAGTTGAGATGGGGCGTGAGATTTTTCCCTCCCCCTCACCCCACTTTAAGTGCCCTCCTCCCTGGTGCTCCAGAATGAAGAAACATTGAGACTTTACAGTTCAGACGTTATAGCGTATCAGGTTTTAGCCTGCTCGCAAAACCCTCTGAACAGAACTTCGTGAGTAAATTCAAGATGGCGGTCATATGGGCGCAACAAAAACGGTATTTTGGCCATTTTTCTTCCAGACTTCTTTTATTTTTGTGAGGTAAAAATGGCCAAAAGTATCTTATATCATATCACATAATTGTTCTTTATTTTATTCCCCAGTTAATGCGATAAAACTACAATCCAAAAAATCAATCCAATAATTCGACCAGAAATGCATTTTCCTGCAAAAAATAACGTCATTGTGAGAGTATCAAAGCAGCCACCTTGGATATTTTCGCATTTTCGGGTAGAGCGTGACACTGAGATATTTGGTGGCAAGTTCAATCTCCCTAGATTTAAGGGTTAGAAAAATATTCAGATATTGTTGAAATTATTCACATTCCTGTAAAATGAGTTTTTTTGTCCTGTGGTTGCCATGAAAACAAGGTGTTTGATCAAAATGCCCAAGGGTGCCAGGCGGGCACTCTTCGGGTTCGTTATCTGCAGGATCCATGGATGTCAAAACCATTCAAACCTATTGTCGAACCGATTTGGCAGCCGAACTAATGTACTTATCTTTTAATTTATAGAACTGAGAAGTATTCGGTCTAAATTAATTTAATAATATTTTTTCTTACAATATAATGCCACTCTTCGCTGGTAGCGAAGTGATGGGACATGGTTGAATGATGCTTTAACATGGGTAACATTATTGAAAACTAAGACTGCCGTTTCATATCAGTGGAAACGGTTAACGTCATGGGGATTTGATACATTGGCAAGCACCATCAAGAGATCATTCAGTTGTCGCGAAAATATAGTTTTACTCAGTCGCCAGCTGTTTCCTTTCATCCTTGCAAACGCCGGTAACCGCACGATTGATTGAACATAATAGTAGTTCTCGCGTTTTTTGACGTGGACAACCCATCGACGTACATCATTCATATACTAAACAAGAAATGAGATGTACATGTAGGATGGATGGTTGCTTTATAATCTACAGCTATGCCTTTGAAAGGCAGCACATTATTCCACTGTGGTAAAGCCAGGTCACAATTCGAAGATAACGAAAACATTATCCGTTGGCATTAAATCATATTGGTCAGTAAATACAGACCAGACAATAGAAAAATAGCGATGTTTTCGTGTTAAACTCGAACCTATCTTGCTAACGATGTATTCTTTCGATTTTGGAGAAAATTTTGTGAACGAACAAACGCGATTGTTCGTGCATGCTTCCGAACACAGGGGCTCGGGACGAGAGTCTCTGGGGATGGGGGAAGTTATTACCACTTTCGCTCGATGCAGTTCGTGTCGTGGCCCAAATGGTGCTTTAATGACAATATCTCGACGATGTGCTCTGTACAATAATTATAGCTTGAAATCTATCAGACTGAAATTGGTGATCAATCTTCTGTCGGATTGAAAATATTCAATCTAAGACTGAAAACGATAAAATGAATCCGGTGTAGACAGAAAATTCAATATACAAGCGTCTAGTCCGTCATTATATTCAGTAGTCGTCCATTAAAGAATTTCTGCATTCATACTCCAAAGACCTAATTCATATTATAGCATTAGCCTCAAATTAAAAGGATAAATTATCGTATACATAAAACTATGCTAATTTCATGCAAGACAGAAGCGGTCAATAGTTTGCAATGATGCCAGCAAGACAGGATGTTCCAAAAATATCAAATCCGTATCGCCGATCAGTATTTTTAATCCAAATGATATACGTTGTAAAGTCGTTATACAGTGTATGATGTATCTCAATGACTGTTGATCTGAGTGACTGTTGATTGTGACTGTCCATTTGAACACTATGAGGATCTTCAAATACATAGGCTCATAATGCCCCTAGCCCCGAGTTAAGCGGAATAAGACACAGGTTAGGAAATACACCGCCATAGGTCTTGCACGCTGCGCTCGTAGCTTGCTGTCAGCATGATATGTATCGTCTAATTTGAGAAACTTCGAGTGGAGGCGCTTGATGATATAGTCCTGTTTTACACGTTTCTGCAATGTTTTATGTCGTTGATTAAAGAGATATTTATACGCCATATGCAGGTACCTTTGGTATATTACTGTCCAGATAGGGATAGTTTACGATGTCAAAATTGTAATCATCTCTTTTGTCGTTAAGTCGACTACAGAGAAGGCCCGCTACATTTTTATAGAGCTGTAGGTCCTAATAAGATGTTCCGCTAGGGCCCTCTGTAGTTTTCTTCACATCCAATGAAGGTGGATATATATCCTTGACTGCGTCATCATATAGCGATTATCCACAACAAGAAGATCGTCTATATAGCGTTTGGTTAATGAAAATGAACGGACTTCAAAACATGCTGCTTTTGGAAACGTCTGCATATAGTCGTATTCAAAAATGAGCTCGTTTAACGTTTCCATTTTAGGATGTTGATTAGTATATTTTTTTGTAGAAAATCCATGATATATGTTCAGTTTTAGTCTGATCACTCAATAAATAATAATAATTTCAATCAGTTGTAACGATTTCAGTTCAGCCTGTGCCTCACAACATATGCATATTTACAGAATGAAAACGAGGAAGGCGGATGAGAACCAGCATTCGTTGGGAATGTAAAATGTGTGGTGCTTAATGATCAGTTAAATCAGTTAACCGATTTAATTCTAATACTAGATCTGGAAACCTCAAAAGATACTCATTCTAGAAATATATAGTATGTTGAACCTTTTCGTGCAATTCACAGAGAAAAGGTCAACGGAAAAGATGGTGTTGATTCTCGACTGAAAGTCTTTTCATCACTCTCATTATTATAGCCAACGGATCAATGTGTCTCACTTGAGTCTATGATATGCTGGGAAATACTGACACGTATAGATTTGACTTTTCGTAAAATTACCCAATTAAATACATATCTACTTAAATTTTCTTTGTGTCCAGCACGCATTACAGGAACATGACGACTATAAATGCGTTTGTATTTTTTTTTTTTTAATGCCAACTGAAAAATTCGCTATAACGACAGTCACATGTTGCAGAGCTGGACTGGCTATCGTAAGGAGAATTCAATGCCGATAGTCAATGTGACACGAGAGTGGCTTTGGGGGCGCACATAGAACACCTTACAACGGTAATGCAGAGATATAATATATTAATATCCACTCCCATATTAAACAGTATCTAGTGTCTGTGGATAGCTGAATAGTGATACTTCTGGCTCGTATGGCAGATTAAAGAAAAGGTCCCAGTACAGATCGCTATTTCTGTCCGTTTCTGTTGACTGTCGAACTACTTGATCCCCCCAAAATCAGATTCCCGTCAGGCATATAATATGCAATCACACTACAACTATACTAGGTTTTTGCAAAATTGAAGCAGACAACAGTTTTCAATGACACCGGCAAAATGTAGCGATGTACTTGTCTTTGAATTTATAGAAATGGCGAGTGTTCGGTCCAAATGAATTTCTTACGTCATTCTCTGCAGCAGAAGGTCATTGTCAGATATCTGTTTCACTGATCTGGTACCGTAGTGTGGTGTCATGGTTGGACGATGCGTTATGATGGTGAGTGAGATAAAATTATTGAGGGTTTAGACTATCGTTTCATATCAGTGAAAATGGCTGACATCATATGGGATTGGCGTATTGACAGGCACCATCAGGGGAGATAATTCATTTGTCGTAAAAACATAGTTTTACTTGCATTCGCCAACTGTTTAGTTTAATGCCAACAGACGACGGTAACAGCTCAATTTATTAGACATAATATCAGCTCTCACTGTATTTAATGTGGTCAACCCATCAGCGTGGTGCATCATTCAGATATAGAATGGAGCGATGCTACATAGCTCAGTATTATGTCACTGAGTGGCAGTACGTTACTCAATTGGTGTAAACCCATGTTACAATTCGAAGATAAAGAAAACATCACCTGCTTGTATGAAATCACACTGGTCAATAATACAGATCTGCCAATCGCATAATGACGTTGTTCTCGTGTTAACAAGCTTGAAAAAAAAACTACCTTGCTAAAGTTTCGTTTGAATATGGTGTTTCCTTCATGGATACAGGCATTCAGTTTGACGAACAAATGCGTCTGTATTCACATGCTTCCAAACATTGGGGCTTCGAGGACTGCAGAGGTTTTTTGCTGCGATATAAAACATCATTTGCTTCACTCCGGAATTAATGATGATTAAGTCATTTACTTTCACGAAAAGACCCGAGTACATCGAAGGATATTATAATTACGGAAACTCACAGTAAAGCTTTAGGTCGATGGAGTTGAAGACGTGACTCAAATGATGCCCTAATGGAAATATCCCGATCCAAAGCCGTCGCCTCCATTGAAAGATTCTCAGAGAGATTCATTCAAAGTTTCTTCAATTCTGCGATAAATATCGTACATAGGCGGCAAAATACGATCATAGCATCCAAAATCTCTGGGCTTTTTGTGTTCTTATTTTTATTCTTACACACTTGGAACCGTGTTAAGTGTCATACGAAATAGGTCCTTCGATTATTGACGAAAATTCTTTGATGGATAAAGGCAGATTGTTGAATGTCGAATTCGACGCTTGTTACTGATACATAAACAGAAATAGTGTAGTATTATAAATCGGTAGTCAATCTGAGGCGAACACCTTAACTTGCTGGAGTATATTTATATCCATTCAGATACTAAACTGAAACTACTGTCTGTGTTTAGGGTAAAAATGATACTTCTGACTTCCAATCCAGACGGTCAGCAGAAAAAGGGCCTCAGAAAAAGTCGCTATTTTTCTCCATTTCTATCGGCAGATCAGGAAAAGTCGAGTTGATTCTGAAAGCAATTCGTAACTGCTATGAATGTTCGGACGACATATCGGCAGTGTGACACGTTTTAATCCGGTTTTTCTTTTCTATTCATGTTTAATGTAGCAATTGTCGTTCACGAACAACTATTTCGACCAGATAAAGATTCTGTCGGACCGCCAGTACTAGTATCACTTATGTATAATTTATCTGTCCGATGTTACGGGTTCACAGTGATATGGCGGGCATGGCTGTATACGTCAATATGTCAATTTATATCTATATGTAGATGATGATCCGAGTAATCTTGATCTGGGAATCATGACTCTTGTTCCCATTAAAACGGCGATATATGTGAAAGAATAAATGCTCACCAACATGATATCTCGCATTAAGAGGTTTGAACACAGCCACAGGAAACTTAAAAACATATTTTTGAAAATATATGAAATCAGTAGTAACATTTCTGACACAAATTCAAGAAAAATAATATAGCGATCAATAATGATAAATGTAAAATGGCTTCTGTTTTATTGGCCTTAATTTGCTATCTTCAGTATTGACCATATTTGAGCATACATTAGTTCCAACAATCGGTATCAAAATTTCGAATAATTGCTTGTCGCACAATGGTGAACAAATAATAATAGTCATTCAGAGAACAATTCGCTAGATCAGGAATAGTTATCGATAAGGCACCATTATAGTATTATGACCGTAGTTTTTTTTTCGATATATCTAGAGCCGTCGTTAGCAATTCCGTGTTATGTGTTTTCATGTGACAGACTTATCGTCTAATCTTTTGCTCGGAATAGAATTGATCGACGGCCAGTCCGTGGCCATGTCGATTGTGACTATAAACAGATGAGCGAGCTGGTGTCTCTCACGCGTTGTATTGACCGTTTAAAATTATCCACCCGTGTTTCCGGACTGACTATTCTGCCATTAATTTTTTATTTTCCTGCGTCAACGAGTTTTACTTCTTTATTTTTTACTTCTTTATTTTTTACAACAGGCCATAGTAGCACACGCAGACAGGCACGTACGCATAACCAATTGAATCCGCAGCGTTAATGTTTAGAGAGCCCTAACGATAAGATTTTCTACCCCCATTGAATGGCTATGTTAACGTCACCAAACTAAATTAAATTACAATTAATTTAAAAAATGACAGTTTTGTTATTCTGTTCCCTACAACTGAACTATTTGAACATAAATGGAGTGGAAACTTTCAGGTTCCTGTAATGTATTCTTTTTCAACCAAAATAAGGGTGACTATTTTTTTCTTATTTTGTCCTGGAAATTATCTGTTGAGAGTTCTAAGTTCAATAATCCGAAAAAACGAAACTTTGAAACGGAAGCAAGCTTGGAAAAATGAGGCACGCTTATTTACGTCTATATATGCAAAGCAAGCGTCTTGTCTTGTCTTATTAGGACAAACAAAGATTTTTGAATTATGGAAGACTATTAGGGATCCTGGAACCTTAGTTTAACGATTGTAAACCAGTCTGTCAATTCACAGCTTAAAATTCAAACTGAATGATTTTCATGACATTCTCGCCGATCAATACCATTTTGCCACATTCAAATGTCTGGAATATTAAATCTGAACTTCAGCGGATCCGTTGCATAGCAGTTTTGAGTTAACCATGCACCTGTCAGGATGGACAAGTCGTTAGCTACAACATCAATGGCTTACCAGCATATTAAAACTGCCCGTGTGCAATACGCTAGATTCGCTTACAATGGCGATTTTTTAGCGATGATCGTTCCATGGAAGCTCGAAAAAAATCTAAGAAATTATGTGTATGTGTTACTATTACCTGTATATGGTAGGATTCTGCTGGTGGGCTGTTCCCGGAGCTCGCCCTCTGTACATGTCACTCGACAAATATATGTAGGTTTTTTGCATTTACCAGGTTACCCCATGTTAAGGCGTTTAATACACCAGACGTCCATGATGCTCATCCATTAACATCAGATGAGTTGTTTGAGCTGATATGTCATCACAGCTCTCGAGCGAGCGTATCTAATTCCGCTTAAGCCGGTGCTAGGGACCGTGTGGGTACTTCATAGTCTCCACATTAACATTTGCAATAAAAGCGCGGCTGACATACTAAGTCTACGTCCGATAATCCACCGTATGTTAGGTGTCGCTGCAGAGTCATGTGGCTGCTTTTTAGTCACCAGACGTCGACAATTTCCCCACCTCTTGCATATCGCTCCACTATGCATGAAGAGTGAATAGGTCATCTCATGTTACAATAATATGCACAGAACAAACTCACATTGACAACCCTTCATGGAACAGAATTAGCAATTTCTGAAATTTGCCGTGAATCGCAACGTGCACACCTCGCGATGCAACCACTTTTCGAGACGTTCCTTTTACTTGAGTTTTGTGACAAATGTATGCTCAAAAAACTATTTCGAGATTATTATGTGTCCAATGTATTTGTTGAACTCGACACTTCTTCAAATCTTCTTATAATTCGTTATAAAATAACTGGACGTGTTATACCCACGATACATACTTTGACGGACTGAAGTGAATTTCATCTATAATACCCGGACTCCTAGTTTATGAGTATTTACGTGCATTTTATTAGGCTTCTCACCTTCGCCTCTTCAGTTCAATGAAAATAGTCATACAACTAGGCCATTCTCATTATCCGTGCTAGATGTAATACAGCAATAGTGTAAATCCGAATAAAATGAGCAAAGTTATTTTACATTCAACGTTATTGCATATTTCCTGACCTCGGCAGGAGTGAATAAAATACATAATACCGCGCCTTTATATAACATGACTGAAAGCAAAAGCTAGAGAAGTGAAATTCCAAATATTAAAGCCTGAGAAAAAGCCCTGTCAAGCCAAGTAAAGCCCTGTCAAGCCAAGTAAAGCCCTGTCAAGCCAAGTAAAGCCCTGTAAATTTATGGCCTGACTGGATTTTTGTTTCTCTCGCTTACAAAAATCGGGTTGCCATGTATTTGCCCTTTAAACGTCGCGAAACCCAACAAAGGTGAAAATATGAACATTTCATCCAGCACACCGAATTACCGGCGCAAGCGGAAATGACAACCTGGAATCAGAATTTACCATGTGTAAAATTATCCCCTGCCAAGAGTAATGTCTTCGCTGATATTTAGTTTCATTCCACTCATACACAATTAACCCAGTTCGTACAATCACATAAATAAACGGCTTGACAGGCCGACAAAGACAAAACAGGGGTATCAGGTGAGGGAGTACCAGGTGAGGGGATACCAGGTAAGGGGCAACCAGTCGAGAAGCAAACATGTGAGGGTTAACAGGCAAAGGGGTTACCAGGTGGAGGGGTGCCAGGTGAGATGCGGGAATAGGTAGTCAATTTCGTCGGAGCATATACTTATTCACTACCGTTACATTTTTTGATAATTTATCGTCTACTCGTCTACTCAACCCTTCAAAGATCAGACGTATTCCAAGCAAGGAAATATAGCAACAACGCAAAGAATTACGAACACAAGCACGACATATTTGCCCAGTTATATCGAATGTATGCTATCAAAACGAGAGCACGCTTAGTCTTTATGTAGCGTGCATATCTTATCCTTCATTCTCTGTAGGTAAAGCACCAACGTCTGAGATAAATGTCCTGTGACAAATCTGGTTCTGTATATAACATGCGCCAATCCTCTACCTTCAATCTCGTTAAACATTCTTTAGCGCACAGTCGAATCAGTCGGTACACACAAACTGGCAAACATGCAGAACCTAGATATATGGCCAACATGAATTCCAGCATAGAGAAGTTCAGAGATTAGCAAAACTTATTTAGCAATTGATCGGTCCTAGAAGCATATTACACACCAGAAGAAACCAACATCGACAGATTTCACATTTTTGCACAATAGAAGAATTCGCTGTTGAACGGTTCTCGCGAATCAACACAACATGAACTAATGCTATGTTCATAGAAGACAACATGGTACTCCTCACAAAAGATACATTCACAGAAATCATAATGGCAATCTTCAATGAAACGATACCCTAACCAACGGCTTTGCCGATTAGTATCTCTCTTCTGCAAGATACCTGTCCCCCACCGGGCGCCATTGTCACGGTTGCGGCTTATAGTCGTGTACGGACAGGTGCCACATTGCATGTTGACAACTCTTGCCCACCGTTGAAAGCATGGTTTCAAGTTTGACTTTATGCATCCTTCGGAATAACAGGTATACAACCTGTAAGACAAATACAGAGCATCGTGAAGTCGCTAACTGAATTCAACAACAAGCGCGGCACAGTTCAATTCACACATGCTTTGTGAGACAATGGACGCATTAGGAACACTATAAACGTTCGCCATATAACACTTTTAATACGGTATACAGAAACATTCATGTAACACGAACGTCATGAAACCGACGCTTATATAGCAAACACGTGAAAATTACCAACACAAGAACACCCAGAAAAATAGAATGTAAGTCACATCAAGGATATCGAAAGAAGAGAACACTTAGTCTTAATGTAGCGTGCATTTTTTGACCCTTCATTCTCTGTTGGTAAAGCATCATCGTCTAAAATAACATGTGAAAAAATCCGGTTCTGCATATATTATGCACCAACCCTCTACATCCTCGCAATTAGCACACAGTAGAATCAGTGGGTACACACAAAATGGCCGACATGCAGAACCAACATGAATTCCAGCACAGTGAAGTTCCGAGATTAGAAATACTTCTTTCGCAATTGATCAGTCCTCGGAAGATGTTACGTAACAGAAGATACTAATGTCGACAGATTTCACATTCTACCAATATTCTACCCAACGCCTTTGCTGTCTTCTGCAAGACACCTGTCCCCCATCGGGCTTCATTGTCACGGTTGCGGTTCATATTCGTGTACGGGCAGATCCAACATTGCTAGTTGACAAGACTTGCACAGCCATATACCACTTTCAACACGGTACACTATTTATATAACACGAACGTCACGAAACCGAACAAAGGTGCAAGAATGGACAAAGGTGAAAGTATGAACAACCAATTACATGCACAAGAAAACGACAACCACGGATCAGAATTTACCATCTGTTACAGTAATTTCAGAGATAGTGTAGAAAACTTTGTTGGGGATGGGAGATCATGTCCCCAGCAGACTGTCAATATGACTACCAAATTAACATTCAATAATTTTGCGTTTAGATTTACCAGACGTTACAGAAGTGCTGCTTGAAATATATCAAGCCCCATTAATTTTTTTTTATTTTAACCACTTAACCCTACCTGGCCTGGGGGGGGCACTTTCCGCACCCCCCTCCCCCCCCTGTTGTTTTTTTGCTTGTATCTCCGGAACGACAAAAAATCGAGAGCTGAAACTCCGTGACTTTTTCGATTATCATATTGGGGTCATTTTGAGCCTATTTGCATGACCTCCCGATCAAAGGATCATGGGTAAATTCAAAATGGCGGCCATGTGGTGGTACCAGAAAAGTGATGTTTTCGCCATATTTCTTACGCAAAAATTCAGCATGTTGATTCAACGCGATTCTATGCATTTTTCTGAAACATATGTCTTAGCATCACCAAAAAACACCCACTGATTTGTTTCCCCTCCCTCCCTTCCCCCATTAACCCTACCAGGCCTTGGGGAGGGGGGGGCAAAAATGCCCTCCTGCCGAACTTTCTGCGATATCTCCGGAACGCCAACAAATGGAGAGCTGAAACATTCTTGACGTTATACGGTATCGTATTGGGGTCATTTTGCGCCTATTTGCATAACCCCACGAGCAGAGGATCATGGGTAAATTCAAAATGGCGGCCATATGGGGTACCAGAAAAAGTTATGCTTTCGTCATATTTCTTCAAAAATTTTGCTTTTTTCTACGGAAAAGTGGATAAAACTTATTTTATTTCATATTAGATTATTATTTACTAATTTATCATGCAGTTTTTGCAAAGAAGAAGTAAAAATAAAAAAATTTGTCGATTTTGACCGAAAAATCGTCCAAAAATGCTCTTTTTGAAAATGGCGTCACAGTGACGTCATCATGGCGGCCATCTTGGATTTTTTTACATTTTCTGGTAGAGCTTGACCCAAAGATATAGTGTGGTAAGTTTCAGCCCTCTAGCCTTAGCGATAGCGAAAATATATAGGGGGCACTTTCCGCCTCCCCCCAGGCTGCGGTACACCCCAAATCGCCCAGGCCAGATAGGGTTAAGTAATCCGTTCAGCCGTTTTCTGGTAATACGAAGGTGGACGTACTAACTTACGCACATTCACCTGTAAACCTGAAATGAAGAAGGCTAAATTTTAGGCATAAGTTAATTTCTGTCAAGAAAGAGACGGTCAACAGTATTCAATTTCCTTCATAATAATGACTCTTTTACTCAAATGAATGCTCATAGTCACTTTCAGTTTGCAATTGTTCTTAGACATATATATATATCATACATGTACATATCACCTTAATCGGGCAACGTACGGAGAGACCAGTCAATTGACGTACGCTGTTACTCTCAGAAACCGTCACTATCATCCGCGCGTCAACTAACCTTAGCTAGGGATAGTAAAGGGCAAAAACGAACGCACTGAACAATGAAACAAGCTGCACCTCTACCCATCTCGTAGACGTTTTAGTGTCGATATCGTGGCTCGAACGTTCGGCAAAGCAAATATCCGGCCACAGTCTCTGGGAGCTTGTGAGGGGCCAATGCAATTGCTTCTCCAATTCTATCTCACAAGATGCATTCTGGCATATCATGTATGAGTATATCGAGTTTCAGACCCAAACAGTGTAGTGGGGTGAGGTACTCTGCTAATTTAATCTGGCCTGGTCAACTTTCGGATTGAAAGCAGTTGTTGCTCGAGGCTTTCGTCACCGACTGCTTCAAGGATACCTTTCGCAACGTTGGTATGTTGGACAGCTCAGTTGAACCTCCGCACGTGCGTAAATGTGCTTTCTCTGAGTTAATCATAATTTAAGCAGGCATGTTAATTACTAGGCCAAGTGGTATGATCCTTACTTGATACAATGTGTGGTTTCATACGAATTCCAAGAGGTGGAATAATGGAGGGTTTCTTTGAATACAAATCCTCGTCTTGAGGGTTGAAAAGACAGTTATAGGCAGGATTTGAGCGATTAGATAGAAATTTTGTGATATATTGCAGTGCTAGTTTAATTCTTCGAAGTTCTAAAGGAGATTCAGCTGCTTCTGAAGGTGATTTTGTGAACGCTCCGAAGCAAAGTCATAGTGCTTGATGGAGAAAGGATCTAGCTTTCCCAAGTTTGACTTGCTTGCAGTGTTGTAAACAATAGAGCCATAATCAGGTTTATAACGAGATTAAACCGGGAGACATGAACAGGCGTCTACTCTGCCGATTTCAGCCGAGAAATGTGTCCGTTTATCTCGAAGGCATCGATTAAACCCTACCATTCTTGGGGGGCGGCATTATGGCCCCCCCTTACCAAATTTTTCCCTATCCCCGGAGCAACACGAAAATGAATGCTGACTCTCTACGACTTTTCGGTTTATCATAATGGGGTAATTTTGAGTCTATTTGCATAACCCCGCGAGTAGGGGATCACGGAAATAAATCAAGATGACGTCCATGTGGAGTACTAGAAAAATGATGTTTTCGTCATATTCCTTCAAAATTCCTCTTTTTCTTCGATAAAAATTATATTTTGTTTCAATTGAGACTATTATTTACTATTTTATCATGCAGTTTTTTTTACAAATAAAACACATAAATAAACAATCGAGAAATCTGTCTAAAAAATCGATCAAAATATTCCTGTTTTGAAGATGTCAATGTGACGTCATCAGAGAGGACAACTTGGATTTTGTTTTTACATTATCTGGTAGAGCTTGACCCAAGAGTATAGTGTGATGAGTTTCAGTCCCCTAATTGAAGGTGTAAGCAAAATATTTAAGAGGGCCACAATCGTCCTTAGGCCTGGACAGGTGCCGAAAAACAATAGCCGGATAGGGTTAATGTATCCAGGAATTGCAGGGGACCCTAGACTTGGGGCTATATCAAAGATCGGTGAGCGGCGTTGGATTGTATATCAGTATCCGATGTCGAAAGACAACACAGTCATTAAGAGGAAGTGAAAAGTTGATACTAGTAGCGATGAGAATGCTAATGGCGCTCATTGAAAGGCGGATCGCATATTCGACAATTAAACCTCCCATTCAGCCTGGTTCGGCTGTTTGACACTGGAAAGATGGACCGCACATCCGAGAAACAATTGACTGAGCCGTAGTATACACGTGCAGAACACACGATAACACGATCAGAGGCTCTTTTTTCCAAAGTTCATATGCTTATGGAATCATTCTATAGAACAAATGCACCAATAGTAATACTTCAATGCCAGAACACGGAAACTGAGTTCTGTAGAAATGTTTTCCCAAAATAAACGATGAGCGGTTTGGCAGAATTTAGGGTGGGATAAAATGGGCTAAAAATCTCAATTTTATAATCGAAATGGAATGAATAGGGTATTCATCATGTGTAGGGTCATTTTTTACCCTTTGTACCGGGCTTCTTGGGACATGTCCAGGACGGGGGGAGTCATTTTGCAATCTCCTAATTATTTTTCTCAACCCTTGAGCTAGAGAGCTGAAACTTACCACACTATACCTTGTGTCGAAAACTAGGTCAATATAGAAGATTACATGTACCCCATTTGAAAACAGGGGTGCAGAGCAAAACCACGAGATACAGATCGGCTAGACGGTCACAGACAATAGATACAGAGGCGAACTGGGTAATGGGTGTCAGTCGAATCGGGTAACTGGCTACAGAACGCCTCCCAGAGAATAATACGAGAACTGGGCAACGGGCGATGAATGAATTGGGTGATGGGTGACAGCTTAACACACATGATGTAAAAATAACACGATTTGCATACAGCAGACGTACTGTTACATTTTCAGCGTACGTTCGGGAGTTGGCTACGAAGACGAGTTCATTTTCGAGTTTGGTGAGTTTGTTTCTGTATGCATGAGTTTGGTCAGATGGTTTCTGCATGCATGAGTTTCAAGCCACCGAATTTTTAATCATACCAGGTGAAGCATGATACATGTAGCTACACCTAGTTGTGATTTAGTACGCCATAAGCATGCACTGTGTACACCCAACTGCAAATTATAATATAATTTTTTTAATTACCCCTTCTTCATTTCCGTTCGTCAACTCGCTTACGTGATTGAATAACTAAAATTATTTTAAAGATGAAGTTATACAGTTAGCATCAACTGGAGTGATAATTGGCGTTTCGGGGAAGCAGGGACTAATTAATCATCTATAGTAAATATCAATAAGATTTTTGCCTAATCTCGACTCCAAATCACCACCGAGCGAATTCATATACATAATTAATCTCGCGTATCTCGAACTTTGGAAGTTTACATGCTTTGCGGGCTTTGTCGCATCTAAATGAAGTTTCTATTTTTGTTTCTCTAGCCGTTAGTGTTTATATCGTGTTGAATCCTTCATTCTCAGGTTTCTAATTTGTCGTGCAGTGTGGACAGCGGTCAAGCTGACACTGACCCATGCACTTCGGAACAAGCTGACCCACCTGTCATATCAAAAATTCCATTCACTACCCTTCGAACACCACGATGCATCTCAATCTTTGAGTATCCAATTCTTGCGAGTCGCTACCGCACTCAGCTGTACTTAATTAGCGTAATTTCGCCAGAGGTTTCTTGGGAGAGTGTTGCTGCTGTACGTCGTGTAATTACGAATGTAGCTACATCGCTTGCAAAACCTTAGTATATTCGGTGTGGTACATGAAATACAGTATCTGACGAGCTCTCCAGGGGGTGGTGTTAAAGACATTGTAGCTTCTTATCTGCTGCTTAAGTTAAATAATGCGCCAAACTCTTGACTCGGCATATCGACACATTTGCTACCTGCACAGGGAAACCAAGCGCTGGTACAGCAAAATCTGTATGCAGTAGTAACAAATACGAGAACAGCATGCCCATGCCAGTCGTATATAATGACCGAATATTGAAAATAGAAGGTTACAGACATAATCCACATCTTCTTGAAACTATATGAATAAATCAGCATTTGATGGATATGAACTATTTGTTTGCCCATGTCTCTCATCGATTTATTAGTTTTCTCGAACTTTATAGATCTGGTCAGTCTTGACATATTGGTTTCAATAAGTAGTTCTTGATATTTCAGGTGTGATATATATTTCTCTTTTTGATACATATTTCACGCGACGAAATTTATTTTCAGTTGATTCATTACCAAATACTGGGTCTGCCTTCTGCAGATCATTCCTTTCAATTCTGTACATGAATTGAAATGGCGATAGATAGGTATCGCCAGGCTTTGTTTTTCAGAATAAGACATACCCAAGATATAATTAAACCAATATCATTATAATACATTAATTGTAAAAAAACGCATTCAATTATCACCAATACAACTTTGTCTTTTAAAATATGTCTATCTTAACTGGCCAACAATTAGTATGGTATTAAACTAAATCTTACTCATATAAAAAGTTCGTCGCTTGCTATGGTCACAGAAAAGGCCAAGTAGGCCTATTTCGTATAGCCTTTCATTGGTACCACGAAACCTTTTGAAGAATAAGAGGTTCACAGAGTTGTATATATCCAGTGACATATCTTCCTCCACGGACATGGATGTGAAAATTGAATTATGGTCTCGGAAATTATTTAATGGACGACGGCTGAATATTGAATGGACTAGACGCTGGTACGTATGCATCACTCTGACAGCATTAATAGCTGTTTCTGAAGGACTAATATAATTTATAGTGAAACAAATCCCTTGGCGTAAATAGCAAAATTGATCAGACGCCGGGCCAGCGATGCGAGGGGGGCGTGGCGTGGTGATGACGAAATGAAGCATGTAGAAACCTCCCCCATCCCGTCCAGGAAAATTGTGAAATTTTAAGCCTCATTTCTGGCGAATTTCGGCGACTGAGAGTACAATTTATATTCGCCAGAGGATTTATGATTTTTTTCATGCTTGAATTTAGGTAATTTTATGCAGGACATTGCCGCATCCAAAATCAGGGAGGTAAAAGGCAGAAAGACCCGTTTCCACGCTTCAGATTTCAGCGGTTCTCCACCTCCTTTGTTCACTCCATCCCCTCTCCCTCCCAGCTCTCTACGATATGTAATTGACTATAGGCAAGATTCATAATATACCTAAGTCTGTCTCATTTTGTCGTCATTTTATGCTCGTGACTTTAGACACAGTTTTTCATTCATTAAAAAGCAGGTGGGATATGATAGTTTGTTATCTCTGTTTTGAGAGATTGATTTTAATATCACTGATTCAAACTTACGTTTATCACTGTCATCGTTCATTGAAAGATACATCATACTGGAAGCGGGGAAAGTTGTCAATGACAAATGAATACATGGGAGCAGCACGACACTACACCATTTACATTGCAAATCCATGGCTGCTACGGGATGACGAGAGAGAACGATAGAGAGAGAGAGAGAGAGAAAGAGAGAGAGAACTCCTCTGATATTTGTTTGAGCGAAAATGTGAAAGGCCAATAAGGATTGGAAAATAACTACACGAGAGACGGAAACATTGACGCCATAAGTATTTTGGCTCATTCACTGTCATTTCACCGACGTCGCAGGTATTTGCCATCAGGTGTTGACCTGTTAGGCATATGTCTCACTGAGCAATATCATCATTAGACTAATAACATTGGGTAAAAACCGGATACTTTGACAAGTAAGACTAGCGGAGATCCTGGAAATGAAGTGCATTTGCTGACAAGGTATATCCGGTCTTCCACCAACGCATGAGTATGCAGAGGCGGAAGCAAGAAAAACAACTCCGTTATGGGCATTACAATTCGATGTACAAAGAACATATTCCGCCACAAGTGAACACTAAGATACAATGTTGGCGATAAGATTGAAAGGTGTAATAACTAGTTGTAAGGCATGTGACTAAATGAATTCTGACTCCATGCCAATTTTTTTTTTCGGATGACCGTACGTGTTTGCTGGGTTTTATTTTCTTACCGATTTCCAGTCGCGCATTTGTCGTATCTGTTCATGCGTCTCTTTTTCGCTGGCGCGACCACACGGCCTAAATACCAACTTAAACGGAATAAGATTCACAAATCGAACAGCTGCGATGACGTGATATCAGATCTATGTAAATAATAAATAAACAAATTGCTTGTGGATAACAACTTCTAGTTTATTCAGGACGACGTTTCGATACAGGTACTAGTATCGTTCTCAAGTCAATGACACCAGTAAATAAATAAGCAGTATATATACAGTTCCTTGAGTAAATGTCAACAGTATGATAACAATAGTATTATACTAGGTGAGAAATGTTTAATAGGGCAGGATTAGGCTTGTGGAGATGGCTGGATTAATTAACAAGGTGGTCGTCTAGGCACGGTGGGGTTCCTCGATTAGTACGTCATACGCGCTGTGGATGAATAGGCCCTGGTCTCTGTTCAGTTCTCGCTGTGGATAATCGCTATATAAATGACGCAGTGAAGGATATATATCCACCTTCACTGGATTTGAAGGAAACTACAGATAACCCCACAGGCACATCACATTTAGACCTATATCTCTCGTCGACTGTATGACAAAAGAAATGATTACAATTTCGACATCGTAAACTATCCCTTTCTGGACAGTAATATTCCAGTGGGACCTGCATATGGCGTATACATATCACGCCTAGTAGCATTTGTTAGATCCTGTGTTCAATTTTAATCAACGTCACAAAGCGTTGTTGCAGAAACTTATAAAACAGGGATACACCACCAAGCGCGTCCACTCAAAGTTTCTCAAATTTGGCGATACATATCGCATGCTGATAGTAAAATACGAGCGTAGCGTGCAAGATCTATGGCGTTACGTTTCGTAACTTGTGTCTAATTCTGCTTAACCCTGGGCTAGGAGCCCTATGAACCCATACACTTCAAAATCCTCATGATACTTATATGAACAGGCACAATCAAAGCGTGACTGAGATACATCATTCTTTAGATGACGATATTTTTGGAACATCATGATGTCTTGCCGGCATCATTGAAAACAAGCCTATGTTTATGTGTACTATGATTGTCTTTTTGAATTTGATGCTAATACTGTTATATGGAATATGGAATAGGTGTTTGGCTTATGGACGCGGATATTCTCTAATGGACGACGGCTGAATTATGAATGACGGACCAGACGCTTGTAATTTGTTCTTTTGATGTTAATGGCCTCCAGTAGTTTTCTGTTTTTTTTCAGTGCATGTGGTTTGTGGCAAGGGGTTTGGTGTTGTTCCAGTTGATTGAGTGGGAGGGGTTTTCTTTGGTGTGGTCCGAAACTGCTGATTACAAGCGTCTGTTTCGGAATTCATAATTCAGCCGTCGTCCATTAGAGAATATCCGCGTCCATAACCCAATCCGTATCGCTGATCAGTATTCTTAATCCATAATATTCGTTGTAAAGTCGTCATCTAAAGAATGATGTATCTCAGTCACGCTTTGATTGTGACTGTTCATATGAGTAGCATGAGGATCTTGAAGTACATGGGTTCATACGGCCCCTAGCCCCGGGTTAAGCGGAATTAGATACAAGTTACGAAACGTAGCGCCATAGATCTTGCACGCTATGTTCGTATTTTGCTATCAGCATGCGATATGTATCGCCAAATTTGAGAAACTTTGAGTGGAGGCGCTTGGTGGAATAGCCCTGTTTTATAACTTTCTGCAACAATGTATTGTGACGTTGATTAAAATCGTCACATTTAACACAGGATCTAGCAAATGCTACTAAGCGAGATATGTATACGCCATATGCAGGTCCCACTGGAATATTACTGTCCAGAAAGGGATAGTTTACGATGTCGAAATTGTAATCATCTCTTTTGTCATACAGTCGACGAGAGAGAAGGCCCGCTTCATTTTTATAGAGATATAGGTCTAAATACGATGTGCCTGTAGGGTTATCTGTAGTTTCCTTCACTCCAGTGAAGGTGGATATATATCTTTCACTGCGTCATTTACATAGCGATTATCCACAGCGAGAAGATCGTCTAGATAGCGTCTATATACATGTAGATACATAGGATCGTATATATACCTATATGCTGTTGATATATTGTGTTGCCAAATTTCACATAGATATTTTTAATGAGAAATTCAAGCAACTCTATAAAACATCCCATGAATGATATCTCTTGTATGTAGTAGAGCTAAAGAATGTTTTATGGCTTCCGACATTAATATATCTACGATCAGTTTTCTTGAACACAGATACTATTAATGAACTTAGACGGTCAATAAGGTCCTGGTGAGGGATTGTAGTATAGAGAGTCGAGAAATCCCATGTGGATACATGTCTGTACGGTATGTGACCTTTAGCATCAAGTTCTTCCGTAAGACATTTTGAGTTTTTCAATATCCACATACATTCAACGCCAGAGTTTTAGAAATAGTGGCGCAATACCTTTCCCAAAATGCTTTTACCTCCTGAAGGGCCCTCGTCAATAGGGTTGAAAGAAGCTTGGTGGTGCAGCTTCTAGAACCAGCTATGAATCTAGCTTCGTATGGTGATTTATGCATTTTGGGAGTCCAGTATACTTTTGGTATATCGTTATGTTTGGTTGGAAGACAAATACCTCTTTCCTTGAGAAACGTTTTGTGATTGTTAAATTAATCTTCCAAAGTAAATGCAGTTTGAGAGTAAGTAGACGTATTTGATGACGATATGTTTACACTCAATTCTTCAACCAGCACCTGGTAATAGTAATATTTACATACGATTATTATATGATTTGGAGCTTTGTCTGCTGGGACTAAGACGAATTTACTCTGGAGATTTGCTAGAACTTCTTGCGAATTGGGGCTTCTCAGTACTTGTTTTGCTTGGGGAAGGGTACTTCTGTCAATATGGCGGATTGTTTCAACGACCTTGCTCTTGGTGAGGTCCAGCCAATTAGCGAGTACTGTAGGTTCAACTTCTTCTCGCTTAGACCAATCAATAACGTACTGTTTCAAAGCAGACAGGACTATCTTCTGGTCGGCCTTCAGATTTATATTTTCCGGCTCTCTATATTTAGGTCCCTTCGTCAGGACTAATCTTAGGTCCTTATCATTCACCACATCAAGGTCACCAGTCACAACATGTTTGCATGGTGTATAGATAAAGTTCGACGATTCACAATCACAACTATAGCACCCCGGTGTGTATAATTTCGAGTCAAACTCCTTGACAGCATTAGAGTAATTGAATATTTTGGTGGCTATAGATTTAGTATACTTATATGAAATGCAAGGAGGTTCTGTGAACTTAAAATAGTTTGGTACAGTATTGCGTACCTCTGGATCATTCAGGATTCGAGGTAAATTAATAATGTCCAGTGCTTTATCTAAGTAGTTGAGTTTCAGGAAAAGTCGATCTTGGGATGTTTCGATTATGTTCACTTGACGAGACAACCGAAAATACGCTATATCTTGACATACTTTAGTGATTTTGTGTGGTATTATATTTCCTGAAGACGCAGATTATTGTATATCTCTGGCTATATGATTTAAAGCTCTCAGAGGTAACGCATACAGCACTGCACGTAAGCTATGTGTACTATTGGGTGTGTTAGTTAAACCCACTAAGTAATTTAAAGTGATATGATCGTGAATCATCGCACTATTAAATTTTCTCCAACCATGGCTGCGCTGTCTCCGTTGATGGGGTTTAAATAGCTGGGTAATATTGGATATATTGGAACGGCGGTTTGTAACATTGCCGAACCCACTGACATTATCATTTAAACCATACGGAAACACTGACCCAAGTTCCAGCATCCAGAATAGTTCCCGCTCTCGGATTTTTCTCTCAAATCCAAAGGGGGAATCCTTGGTAGATGGATAGACGACGTCTATGATCTGAATATTAAAGTTGTCCCAGCCATGGTCTGGTCCAGAAAAGTGCTTACGTATAAGCAATTGCTTTTTCCTAACGGATTTTCTGTGACCATTCACACTAAGATGAAGTCTTTGGGTGGTCTTGCCAACATACTGTTGACCACACTTCTTACAGGAAACTAAATAAATACAGTTTGTAGTAGAACAACTAAGGCCAACATACGAGTTTACAGAATATGAGTTACCAGTTAACGCGGAACTGAATGACGCTGAAGTATTAAAGAGTGGACACGTGAGACATCCACGGTGTCCACATCCACGGTATGCTAGTCCGGGTACCAGGATAAGTTGAAAATGGTACCACTTGCATCGGATTTTGATCTCTTTGTATCTACCGAGAACAACTCACGAAGTTTATTGACTGATTCGCGATATAATTTTTTTCCGAATGAAATCCGATCAAAAAAGTAAAAGAAAACCGACGCCGGGATCACTGGGTTTTCCTGAGAAAAAATGTCTATTGTCTTTCACCATTGAAATTCTAGACAAAAAAAATCACAAATTACTCCGTGGTAATTAGGAACCAGTCTCGTTTAATGACATTGTCGATGTTTTGAAGCAGCTTAAACATTTATTAAAGACAGCTAAAGATTTTATCTGAGTTATTGATAAGAGTTATAGCAGCTCTCCTTGTGTTCTGGTGTGTAAGGATATTCGATGGCATACCACCCCCAAACCCCTCAACTCCGCTTGTAAATTACTTTACATTATCTTGTATATTATCTTATCGCCAACATTGTATCTTGGCGCTTGTAAATTACCATATACCGGTGTGACAGAAAGGGTGGTCCCCAGAGACCAGTGTCCGGTCTTCTATGTTTTATCTAGGGCGGACTCTGATATCCAAGTGACACTTTTCAGATGCCATTGTCCGGGCTGGTTTAAAACATAGCAAGCGGACACTCATATCCGAGGGACCACCGTTTCTATCACACCGGGCCCAGACAAACATGGCCGCCGGGATGTAGGTGTGTGTTTATTGGGCTCTGTACAAAATCTCCCAAAATATGCAATCTTACCTGGTAATATTATGTGCTTGCATGTGGATTGAATACGTAAACGTGTGATTACTGACCCAGTACAGAAATCTGACGATTATTCATTCGGATTGGCGTGATATTTCCTGGATTTCATTCCTAAAACTGTGTTGTTGATTGTGCCCACATAGCGTCACGGTAAAAAACTGGTTGGGACAGTGGAACTTTGACCTTGAATAATGCCACCCAAAAATATCGTTGACCAGCTTGTCGTGGCCCTGCAGTCACCTGATGTTATAAAAATATTGCACGATACTATCGCAGAAGCTGTAACTCAAAAATTTTCCACAAGATTAGATGAATTTGAAGAAAAATTGGCACAGAAAGATCGTTACATTGACACAATTACCGGTGACGTCACCAAACAGCTCTCTGTAAGACTGGACGTGCTTGAAGAAAAATTGGCTGAGAAAGACCGCTATATTGACGAGCTGAGAGCACGGATTGACGAATTGGAGCAATATTCCAGGCGTGACAGTGTCAGAATCAGTGGAGTGAAAGAAGAAGAAGGTGAGGACACAGATATAATTGCTTTGAATTTAGCGAAGGAAATGAAGGTTGACCTCTCTCTATCTGATATCAGCCGTAGTCACCGCACTGGCTCGGGCAGCCCTAAAACTATTATAGTGAAGTTCAGTACCTATAGAAAACGCAAAGCGTTTATTAGAAACAGAAAAAATCTCAAGGCCAAGAATTCTACACGTGATCAAAAAATCTTCATAAATGAAGATCTGTCGCATCCTAGGGCTACACTTGCGGCGAAGGCGAGACAAGTTAAACGTGACGGCAAAATCCTTGATACTTGGACATACGATGGGGCGATATTCATAAAACTAAAAAACGATAAGGTTGTGCGCCTCACCCGTCAGTCCGAGCTGGATAAGCTCCTCGTGTAGCTCCTCATGCAGCTTGTACAATGTGGGTGAAACGTTTGGTGCCATTTCTGACAGTTTGAGCGTAGCTGACTTTGTCGAGTGATTCTGTGTACGTAATAAAAATCCGTCGCTTTGGGAAATACGCTTGTCATACAACATGAAAACGGTCATCCAAGTACATGTACTCTTTATGTGAAGATTTGATGATTGATCCTAATTTCACTTTAGTGGCTACCTACGACACACCATGCCGTTAAACGAGTATCCCCTGCATGTGTAAATAACCTCTCTGCTATTTCCGTGTGTTTTTGTTAAGTTAAACGTGTAGATTTCCAGAACGCGTCGATTTTCTGTGCATATTATGCAATACAAATCTGTCTACCACAGGCTATGCGAAAGTGTCACTGCCAGCAATCGACATCTCAAGTGTTGCAGGGTCACGTATTTTTCTGTATTATTCTGTGAACTGACTTCACGACAGCCGATTCTGTTGGTGTTTGTGAGCGTCATGCTACAATACGTATATACATCTTAATGTGCCATCTATGATATAACGTTCTATAACTGAACATTGTCGTCACTTGTTGAATCTGGGAACTGATTCTATGGAACTGATTTTATGACAACAGATTTCTGTCGTTTCTTGCACCAGTTAGAATATAAACTAAATGATCCAGTTGAAATGTATAATGATACCAGCACTTGTGCTTGCTACATAGTATACATGTTCTTTTAAATTGTAGCAATTAATGAACTTCTAAAGTTAAAATTATTGCATGGCCAGCTACATTAATTGGGGGAAATAGTACATGTCCATATTTATTACATCTCTAAATGGGCATATGTGTATTTCTGTTTGTTATCGTTTGTTTGCTATCTATGTGTTTCTTATGGTTTAATTTATTCTTGTCGTCCACATATATGATCAGTTATGTAATAGGAACAAAATCAGAATGCCAGTTAAATTTGAGTAGTGTGATTGTTTATAATGGTGAGCAGGCGGGTCAGATCTTCGTTACCAGTGTAACCTGATGTGTATCTCTCAATACCGGGCAGCAATCGGCCCTTGGGTAAATTTTCTGTCCTATAAACTTTAAACGCCTACAATGCATGATAAATGGAATTTATGCTTATGTGAGATCAAGAAATTCTATTTGGCTGCTAGTAGTTGGGTGTATTATATGCCTTACATCTTGTACAAATGTTAGTAATGTAATTGTCCTAATGCTATTGTTTTTGAGTGGGGATATCCATCCAAATCCTGGTCCTGAACTCTCTCCCTTACGGATTAGCCATGTAAACGCACGAAGCTTAACTGCCAACACATTCAAGATAGATGGGGTTATCCACTACCCTAAAATCGATGAAATCGAAGATCTAATCATTAATCAAAACAAAAGTGACATTGTCCTCATAACAGAATCCTGGCTTAATGATAGTATCACTGATAGCAATATTTCAATTAAGGGCTACAAGGCCATACGGAAATATAGGGCCGATGGTTATGGTGGGGTTGCTATATATATCAACGAAAACCTTAATTATCAGCGTAGATATGACCTAGAAATTAGGAACTTCGAATTCTTAGCTCTGAATGTTCACTCCAATTCATCAAACTTTCTCATCGCTGTATGCTATAGACCACCTGGTCAATTGGCAGATGAAAGAAAAACATTCCTAGATAATCTTCAATTTGTAACTGACAAGATATTAGGATCAAATCCTGAAGCCCTACTTATTCTTGGAGATCTAAATGACCGTTGTATTGAATGGTCTGATGACCATTCTTCGAGTGAGCTGAAGCGTGAATCTCTTTAATCTTGTCCGTGATAATAATCTTTTTCAACTTATTAATGAAGGTGCATACCTGATGGATCTTGTAATTACAGATAGTCCTGGATTCGTTATGAATACAACCGCTTCTACCCCGATTTGCGAAAATGACCATTGTGTCATTTCCTGTGATATCGCTATTAAAACTTGTCAGCGCCCTCAGGCGTATCGACGATTAGTATGGGATTACAAGTTTGCAGATATTCCAAATTTGATTGAGGCTTTGAAAGATGGTCCATGGAATGTAGGAACTAGTGTATTTGATGATATTTCTGATCTCGTGCACTTCTGGAGTACTCTCTTTATTTCAATAAGCAAGGAATTTGTACCCTGCAAAATTGTGACCATAAGACCAAAGGATAAACCGTGGATGTCAAATGAAGTTAGAAGGAAATTTCGTATAAGAGATAGACTTCATAAACGTTATCGCCACTCTCAGCGAATTGAACATAAACTTGACTTTATAATCGCAAGGAAGGAAGCTAATAGATCTAAGCGTGAAGCCGTTAAACGATATGTGGATAACTTAAAGCACAAATTGTATAGTGGAATTAGCGATACAAAAGCATTCTGGAAAACCATGAAATCTGTTCTGGGAGACAAATCCAGTAGCGTCATACCTCCATTAGTGCAGGGAAATAATCAAATCAGTGATTCATTGAAAAAGGCAGAAATGTTTGGTCTTCATTTTGCTAAGCAGATGTCTCTTGCATCTAATGTGGTTGAACCAGAACTTCCACAGCTTCTCATCCCGAATTATGCCCCTTTGAACGATATCAAAGTATTGCCCTCTGAGGTCGAACAAATTTTAAATGCTATTAGTGTTAAGAAGGCAAGTGGACCAGATGGTATAAGTAACTATCTACTTAAATATGCTGGATCTGCATTGTGCCATCCATTAGCAGAATTTTTTAATTCCTCTTTCAGTTCTGGCACTTTCCCGGAACAATGGAAAGACGCAAATGTTTGTCCTGTTCATAAAAAAGATAGTAAACAGTCGGTTGAAAAACTACAGACCTATTTCGTTGAACTGTTGCGTGTCAAAGATATTTGAAAAGATAGTATTCATGAAATTATACGAATACTGCGTTAGTAACAACATCTTGACATTAAAAAACTCTGGATTCAAGCCAGGTGACGGCACCATAAATCAGTTAATCAAAATAGTTCATGAAGCATATCGTTGTCTGGATGCCGGAAGTGATATGTGTATGGTCTTCCTTGATGTTAGCAAGGCATTCGATAAGGTCTGGCATAAAGGTCTGATACATAAACTTAAGTCAATTGGAATTGGAGGAAAATTACTGTCCTGATTTGAAAGTTATTTAGCTAATAGAAGAATACGGGTGACCATCGAAGGTAAATCTTCCAAGTATCACGTTATAAACGCTGGCGTCCCTCAGGGATCAGTACTTGGACCTCTCCTATATCTGATATATGTAAATGATATCGTAGACGACCTCGAATGCGAAGCACACTTATTTGCCGATGACACCTCTCTATCGACTCCAATAGATAACGAGTTGGACACCGAAAATAGAATACTGCGGGATCTAAAAAGACTTTCGATATGGGCTAAACAATGGTTAATAACGTTCAATGGCCCGAAGTCCATTTACCTTATTATCAGTAATAAAATCAAATCAGTATATGGCTTTAATATAACCCTTGACGACATACCCCTTCGTCGCTTTGATACGCATACACACCTTGGTATCGTATTTAATAGTAAGCTCTCGTGGTCGGACCACATTGACTATATTAAAGAAAAGGCTATGAAAACTTTATCAGTACTCAAAAGGACAAAACATATCTTGCCTAGAGTATCATTAATTAATATATATAAAACTCTAGTTAGACCAATACTTGATTATGGTGATGTTATATATGACAATTGTACGAAACAAGATAATGATTCATTAGAGAAAATACAACGACAGACTGCTCTTCTTTGTACTGGTGGATTCAGACTCACTAGCAGTGAAGCTCTACTTAGGGAATTAGGATGGCGGCGCTGGAGAAGATTGCACTTGTTGTTTAAAATTAAAAACTGTCTTGTGCCAGAATATCTTTCTTCAATGTGTCCTCCTTTTGTATCTCGTCTTACAGGCCGTACCCTAAGAAACAAGGATCATATGAATACTATTTACGCGAGGACAGAATCGTTTCGTAAGTCTTTCTTCCCCCAGTCAGTTAGAGATTAGAACAATCTTCCGACCAACATTCGAAATTCACTCTCCCTGAATACGTTCAAAAATCAACTTCATACAGCTGAAGGAATCGAAAGTAATCCTCTATTTTCGTATTCATATGGTCCTTCGGTTACTAATCACTGTAGAATACGTATGGGATTAAGCCACTTCCACCACCAGTTGTATAAGTACAATATTATATTGTATAAAAACTGTCACATCTGTGATTTTAGTCATGAGACTGCCAAACATTACTTTCTATATTGTCCGATTTTTGCTGCCCCGCGTAAAGTCCTGCTCACACAAGTTGTAAATATCATTAGTCCTGGTATACACTACTCCATGTATTTAGATTTCCTATCTGATCATTTGCTAGATATCCTATTACGTGGCGACAAATCGTTTTCCTGGGAAGAAAATACAAAAGTATTTGAAGCTGTTTTTTAATACATTAATGCTACTGGGCATTTTAAACGGGCATTGGATGGTTAGGTTTCAAATAATTTTTGCAGAATGATAATAATTGTGTTATTGTTGCCATATTATAGTCCATTGCCTTTTCTATTTTTATTTTGTTCTATGCAAGCGGACGAAAACACTTATATATATATATATATATATGTATGTGTATATATATATATGCATATGTATGTATGTATTTGTGTATATATATATGTGTGTATGGGTATATGTGTATGTGTATGTATATGTATATTCTAAATAAGTCTTCTAGTTAATCATGGCCAGTTATTAATATCATGTATATATTTACTGTAGAGGAAACCACCTTTGTAGCCCTCGGGCTGTGTGCAATCCTCTGGAAACAAATAAAGCATTATATTATATTATATTATATTAAATTAAGGACAAAACTTCAGTTGTATTTTATAATATATCATAGTTAATCTTTCCCGCCGCATCAAGTATACAATGTAGGGAGAGCGGCTCATAATTTGAAATAACTTGTCCGCAATCCTTACCACGGACAATAAAATGGCTACCAATAAATTCGAGTAATGTTTGATATCTTATTTCATTCGAGAAAATATTCTCGATTGAAAAACGTTTAGAACGTCTGGGCGAGTTGGAGCGTCAAATCTGAGGAAAGTATCCTGTCTCGCCCTCACATCGAGATTTCGCGAAAAAAACGTGATTACAGTATTCGAGTCTCGTGTTTTTTTGTCTCAAAGGTAATCCAGTATACTAATCCATTCCGTTTATTGTATCAGTATATATTCTAAATGTCTACGTTGATCTAATTTTATCCAACCGCAAACTTAGCTTTGCTTTGATAAGACACAGAGTAAGTGTTCACAACCTACAAATAGAACGGCGTAGATATGGCGTTACACTTACAGTATGGGATTAAAGAAGAAGAGATTCCCTTCTTAATAGACATTGCTCAAAACATAATATATCACATGTAATTCTTATGGTCAAAAAGTATACATGTATATTTTACGACATCACAGATTGTACTTACGAACAGAGGAAATACAAATATGCATTTGAAGCATGAGACCCGACAGCCAGTAGCCAGCCGTTTTTCATAAAAAGTCAAATATAGCAACTAAAATAGCCTCAAGAAGACTCGTTTTTTTTTCGTACAAATATTTACCATTATATCACTCACTTGTATAGATTATGTGTCATATATTCGATCCTATATGCTAAATAATATATTTTTCTATCCCAGATCACGCTTGAGGCCGTGTGTATATGCCTGTTTTATGAAAAGATGGAGATAACGTCACCGGTGAGTTGACATTTTATCTCCAAATCGATGTATTGTACAAATAAACAAAACCAGGACAATTTTCAATGTACCCGATTTACTTTCCCATTTGCAGTATTGAGCGTTACCAATCAATAATAATAGGGTCCGCCTTGGTCGAAAGGTCAAAGGAGCTTCGCTGGTGACCGCTAGCCTCACACCGCTGAACCGGCACGGGTTCGAGTCCAGCTGGTTCGTGTGTGAAAGTTTGTTAGTTACTTGCCGACGGTTCTCTCCAGGTATTCCGACTTCCTTCATAAACCAAACTGACTCTCACCATACGAGTGAAACAACCCTGGGTGTGACATGAAGCCAAATTCACCCCACCCCAAACACTAATATAAATCCCTCCCCCCCTCCCTCCCGCATCTAACTGCCCCAAAAAAGATAGACGCATCAACGATAAATTCAGAATGACTTTAGAAAAATTCAGTCTGCTGGGATCTATACCTCTCTCGGTAGCGAAAAAATGACAGAATTAAATCAAGACAGGTATAGATAGTATAGATATTATAGTGATGTGTAGTATGGGAATGGGGTTTCAGTTAATGGAGTGGCATTAATTCGTGTTATTGTTATTCGTGTATCGGAGCAAGCATTTTACATACTAATTTTAACACTAACACTCATTTTATTATATTTCTGCTTTTACAGTGGTATATTATTCTAATTTCGTGAATAACACTATCGCCGGTGTCATGTTTGTCAAACCAATCTATATCCAAAATTAATGTCCTGTGTATATTTTACGATACGTGCCGTGCCATGTCGAGTTTATATTTGTGTCTGCATAACAATCGTGGTAATCCAATATTTATACACCATGTGGTATTTTTCAGTCTCCAGTATCCAATTTGTCGAGCATTATTGACAGGGGTCAAGCTGACCGTATATATGTTAACTGAAAACAACCTGACGCATCTGACATGTGAACATCCTCTTCCCGCTATTTCGAATAACACGAAAATGAAACTCACATTATAAATATCCATTCGTGATCGCCACTACAACACTCAGCTCTATTTAATTAGCGTCATTTCCCTGACGGCATCTTGGGTAAGAAGTGCTTCTGTACACCGTTGTAATGCATCTATGATGAATGTATATATGTAGCTGACCGCTCGGAAAACATCGTTTCTGTTGGCTTTGCGCATCAAATACGTTGCTGGATACATGGATAATTTCGAGTTCTCCCGAGAGGAGTGCTTGACCTGTCTAGCATAAGTTCCACTACTTGACAATATCGTTATCAAAACCAGAATGCTGGGTAATAACTGGTTCAGTGAACACAGTATATATGTCCGTTCTGCATTCAATTGTGCTTGCAAGAGCAGAAGCAAGAAGAGGTGCATAATACAACGGTCTAGTCCATCATTCAAAATCTAAGGAGAGAGAGAGAGAATTAAGGTTTAATTTCGCGTTCATCAATATTTCAGCTATATAGCGACGATCAAACAAAATTCTAAGTACTCAAGTCACTAACTTAGTAATCTAACGCATTTAAACATACACACATTAAAAGTTATGTAACAGCCCGATTTCTCTCAAATAACCCAAGGTGCAATCCTCCCTCACCCGACTAAAAAGATCTTCCAAAGTAGTCGCTCGATAAAAGCATTTCTTACAATCTTAAAATCTATGCATTCGATAAGAATATGTTTCACCGTGAGATCATCATGGCATGGAACACACCTTGGTACTGGATCGTTTTTTAGTAAATGTTCATGAGTTAATCGTGTATGGCCGATTCTACATCGCCTGATCATGGTTTGATCGAAACGTTTCCGGCTGTTCAGATGAGTATAGCCTACATGAACATGATTATTCACAGCATCCCATAAAGATTGAAACAGCCGTCTCACATAAGTACAGATAGAGGAACTGAAATCGCTACATGGGATTCCAACGGGATCAACCCCATTATCTAGGCCTGCCTTAGCCATCCTATCAGCCTCAGTACTACATTTGATGCCAACGTGACTAGGCAACCAACAGAACACAATATCAAACTGTTGATCAAATATACAGTCATGTAGTTGTAGAATACTCAAGATAGTAGGATGAGTCGAAGTTCCACTTTTAATCGCTTGGAGGCATGACAGTGAATCTGAGAATATGACATATTTTTTTCCTTTTAGTGGAACCAATACCTTCTAAAGCCAACAATATAGCTTTTGCTTCTGCAGTGAATATCGAACTTTTACCTGGTAGTCGACAGGTTTTAGTTTTGGAACTAAAGATAGTAGCACATGCTACTCTCTCGCCATCTTTAGAACCATCTGTATAAATAGTCTGATGCGATCTATATTTCTCTCTCAGTAGACCAAATTCTTGTGTATACAAGAGCTGGCTCGTGTCTGCTTTTTTATATTTCGTTAGAGAAATATTTACTTCTGGTTGAGCTAACTGCCATGGTGGAATTGGTAAGAGCTTGTTAGGTAATATTTGACTAAGTTTAATACCAGCTGCTACAAAGTGTGGTTTCATACGAATTCCAAGTGGTGGAATAATGGAGGGTTTCTTCAAATAAAGATCCACGAACTGAGGTTTGAAAACACAGTTATATGCAGGATTCGATTGATTCGATCGCAATTTTGTAATATATTACAGTGATAGTTTAATTCTTCAAAGTTCTATCATCTGCTTCGACATATAAGCTTTCTTTAGGGGATGTTCGAAACGCTCCAAGGCAAAGTCTTAATCGTTGATGGAGAATAGGATCTAGCTTTGCCAAGTTTGACTTGCTTGCACCGTTGTAAACAATAGAGCCATAATCAAGTTTGGAACGAACAAGTGATCGATATAAATGAAGAAATACTGTTTTCATAGACGTGTCCAATGGTTATTGACGTACGGTTAATGTGAGAAGGACCATCTTTTAGAGCAAGAGCGAAGCCCGCGCCCTAAAAATTATGAAGTTTTTCGACCATTGAGCATGTCTGTAAAAAGATTATTTCTATTCTATGGCACCACCTTGATTGATATCTTCAAAGATTAGAACGAACGGTTGAAAAATGTTGTGAAATTTATTAACCTTTCTCTCCCATTTGCCATGTTTGTTGAACCGTTCCTCCGATTTTGACAGTTGACCACGTGCCAAGTTCAATGGACACGTGTATGTGGTCTTCTATTGGAGAGTAATTGTGTCGCCTGAGAAGACTGCGTAAAATATGCATGGATATAGAAGTGTGTCGCTTTGTTAATTAATTTCATGATGAAAACAACAGTTGAACTTGAGACAGATTCCATCTTGTAATTTATTTGTTTGTTTATTCGACTGTATGAGGCAAGCGGCATTTAGACCATTCCTCGCCATCCTTGGAATGAATTCTCTCAAATGAACATCTGCGGTTGTCAGTATGGCGCGTGTAGATTTCACACAACCGTGCTAAAACGTTCCAGGTACAAGCATTATAGAACCAACACCACCATTGTGATATAGTACTAACAATCGCGTAGCTGCATGTATTATTCCCGATATAAGATATCTACATAAAAACGCCGATTGAATAACACTATAACGGCGGAAACAATGATTACACTGGACCGTAACGTGATTTTGCAATCTAGTAATATGTCTATACGAATGCACCACAACGATATATGCAAGTCGTTTATCCAGATGCAAGCAAAGGCCTGCAAACTATAGTTATCAATTGCCGTACCAGCAGCAGGCATTTGCAAAAATATTATGTCGACTGTTGTGAGCTTCATAGCGCCATAAATATATCTGGATGTTGACTCGGACGGGATAGCATGCCATCACCCTCGGACAACTAGCAAGCATGTCGCGTGAGCTATGATATGCAGTGATCATGAGTAAAATCCGTGGCTTTGCATGACACCAAATGAATACTGCATGAACAATTAATTAACAACTTAAAATTAATTTCTAGTTATAAGGTTGACTTCTGCATACATTTAGGTATGTGATAAACACAACATGAAAGCTTTGACACTTATTGATGAGTAAGTTTCATAATTTGCTTGCTACAGGAAGCAACATTTTGGACAATTCGTCTCATAACATTAGTATTAAATTGCCACAAGTGTAATATCCTCTATGATAATCATACAGTACGGTCCTGCAGTAGCGAGTGTCTAAATTCAGTATTTATCCTCAATCTGGATTGTTGTTTTCTGAAGATCGTCGTATGATTATACACACTTCCATTGTTGATGGCTACAAATTTTTACTTTTATTCCTGCATTGTTCTATTAGTTAATCCATTCCGAATAATTGTCCATTCCCTCACATATCAACAATAACCTATCTTGGCAAGGGGTATCAAATACGAGCTTCCTCTCTTCATGGAAATTTGATTATCTGTCCCTGATGATTCATAATATGTTCCTCTCTTGTCTGGTCCGAGGGTTATCTCAATGAAACAAACTTCCTGTTTTGAAAAGAACTAAATCTATTTATTTCTCTAGCTCATTCCCATTGATTCGTTGCCGTTTTCGGCGTGCAATAGGTACCGATGGATTTCGTTCTGCAAATTCCGATAACTGACGTAAAAACTGCAATCAACATGTGCGTTTGTGAAAATGAGCAGGTGTTTGCCCCGAGGTACCTCACTTTAGTCCAGTACTCCTAGATCAGCCGATTATCTTGGACATGAATGCGCCTCTCAGTGCCGCTCTGGTGGAAAATAAGCCTTGAAGCAAAAAAAAAATGGAGTTGTGTTCCATTTCTGGTAACATAATAAGCCATGTAAAATGATACATAATGTCATGGTCCTCTCTAGACAGGAACAAATATTTCTTTGGTTTTCATTTTAACCCTATCTGGCCTGGGCTTTTTAGGACCTGTTCAGGCCTTGGGGGGGAGGCGCCCCGCCCTCCTAATTATTTTTTCTTACCCCTTGCGCTAGGGGGCTGAAACTTACCACACCATACCCTTAGGTCAAGCTCTACCAGAAAATGCAAAACAATCCAAGATTGCCGCCTTGATGACTTCACAGTGACGTCATTTTCAAAAACGACATTTTTTGGCAGATTTTTCGGTCAGATTTTCCAATTTTTTTATTTATGCAATTTCTTCAAACAAACCTGCATGATAATGTGAAATAAAATAGTTTTTGACCACTTTTCATCGCGGAAAAGCAGGAATTTTGAAGACATATAACGAAAAAAATCACTTTCCTGGTACCCCACGTGGTCGCCATCTTGAATTTACCCAGGATCCTCTGCCCGGGGGGTTATGCAAATAGGATCAAAATGACCCCAATATGATAATCTATAAAGTCACGGAGTTTCAGCTCTCCGTTTTTTGTCTTTCCGGAGATAGTGCAGAAAGTTTGGTAGGGGGGCATAATGCCCCCCCCCCACCCCAGGCCAGGTAGGGTTAATGAATATAAATTTGCTTTCAAATCTGAGCACACTCGACAAAAGAACATGAGTACTGTTTTGCTGAGTTACCTGGGATTGGATAACTCATGTTCCTGTAACAAATACAATATTTTGAGGTGAACCTTTCTTCATTCTATTAAAATTTCATCATAACTGTGATGCTGGGAATACGGCAACAGCGCTACTATTGAAATGTGATATTTTAGATGACACTGGCTTGCAAAATTATTGATGGGCGTCCTAATATCTAATGTAGTTAAAGAAGTATTCAATAACGTACAGATCTTAAATCTGTCGAGATTATCATAACATTCTTATTGTCCATACACTCTAAGCTCAGAAGGTGTAAAAAAGGTGCAAAAAAGGTGTAAATCAAACGTTTACACCTTCTGGGTTCATGTTTACACCCTTAGGAGGTGTAAATAAGGTGTAGAAAAGGTGCAAATGTATGAAGATTGATTCAAACCCTGAGTTTACACCCATAAAGGTGTAAATTTATTGAAAGGTGTTAAAAAGGTGTAAATACTTAATTTTCCATACACATTTGGAACTTAATTTCTATGTTGAGGAAATGTATTTCCTTGTCATGCTTACGGTAAACCATCAAAATTTTCAAGCACCCCAACTTTCTACACAAAATTAAATCAATGGATCTAACAATTTGACCAGTCTCTCTAACATTTGGGCAAAAATTCCAACGGAAATATTATTAAAAAAACGAGCTGCACACCATAAGAGTCAATCCCCCAGTCGGTTTTACGAGGGAGTGAAAATTGAACAGCCGCTCTAGTGCTCTCACTCAAGGTTGAGCCCAAGACTACAGGGGGGCGGGGGGGGGGTTCTGGGGTTTTGAATATCAACAGTATTGTAAATATTATGTATCATGCAGAGTCGACAAAAGCACGTTGTTTGTCGACCAATGTAAGAAGTTATCAGATCGATATCTACAGTGCTGATAACTGCTTAGCTATCAGATAAAGTGATTTTCAACTTCATTTCAATGGGAGATTTGCACAATAAGCAGTGAATACAACGGAAACTGTACAACTTATAGGCTTTGATTGAACCACTGAGACAGGAAGGTGTGAAATGGACTAAACGGCTCGAAGTGATAATCATGACAGCCTGTGGTGCATGTTACCCAATAACAATTGTGCGATTATCGTCACAAATTATTACTTGATAAAGTAATGGTTACCATCCTGTCCGGAAACGACCCCTGTTAACACACTATAATCATAATCCGTGGCCTGCCTTTATCTCATATCTCTTTGACGGTAACGCAAAGTTTTGGTTAAACTATCCATATCGGTGATGATTCTATTGCTCAATTAGTTTATTCTGCCAATGCCTAACAATATATGCATCGCTTCTATTGTTCATGAATTTGTAAATAAACATGGCTTCGCTTTCCATGCTGTCCACCATTTCCAATATAAGCCGACGCGATATTACTTCAAAACAAACTTCCATTACGATAAATTGCGCACAGCTGTTTTTTCACGTCGCTCGTTCTATCCATCAAAGTGGACTTTTTTCGAGATGGCGACTTGCCTGCTGTTGATCGGTGAGAACCGAAAGAAAATCGCTTTACCTTTTGCAACTCCCAGCGTGTCGGACCTTAAAGATCACATTTCACAGAATGCTACCTTAGCTGATCTAATTGGCATTAACGACGGAACCTTCCAGGTAAATATGCCAGTTTTAAATATTTGTACAATATAATTGCCCCTGTGAACCCAGGGAGATACATGTAAACAGGTATGTATTTAGAGGGTGAAGAAAATGTTACATCTTATAGACAATTTATACCGGAGAATATATTTTTATACTGTCGGAACCAGTGATCGAAATATAGTTTCAACTGTGCTAAAATTGTGACTCGATTGAGCATTTTCTTTTGCTCACGGTATTTCATTCAACTTCTGCCAACAGAACAGAACAAGCTCGAAACTTTGTCGAATCAACATACATACGAAAAAATACGGTGCTATGATAACATATACTTTTGCAAAATTTGATTAATATAATCTGCTCAGACAGATTATTTGACCCAATCAACTTCGTGACCCTTAAACATATAGAAATTCTATTTAAATGTCATCAATAGTAGGCCCTTATATGAGATAGAAACGAGTCAGAACTGGTTAGCCTGGTGCCCCGATTATGTAGGTGTTTGTTACCCTATACCATTGTGTTCGGGAACCAGGTTATAAATGATACTAGTCAATGCGCATGTGCACAAGGATCACGTGGGACAAAATGGAGGGCGGTTTGATTTTGTTCGGGGAAGGTTTGTTTCAAACTTTGCGAAATCGTGTCGATTTAGCGCACTATACTCGCACATATTTATTAGTATTATCTTCATTAGATAAGAGTGCAACTACCTCGAACACGTCACTGTTGAAAATGTACTTCAAAATGCTCAGCTCACAAAAAAGTGGGAGTTAATTTGCCTGAATGCGAATCCAATATGGCGGCATAAATTTGTTCAGTGATAGCTTTGGTCAGTCTAATGCAGTATTCTTACAGTGAATTTTAGTACACAGTGTAATAGGAATAGTTAATAACGTCCAGTGGAACACGTGGATCATCATGGAACGATATGCCTGGGAGATTTTGAGGTACTATTTACCCCTACTATTTACCCATATAATTTTATGAATATGAAACCAGAATTATATGATGTTTAAAAAGAGCTGTGCTGGATTGGAGGATCGGTTTTTGTAGGTTGTCTTCGGCTCCTACGACTTAGTTTCGTGGGTATATGACGGCTTAGTTTCGTGGGTACATGACGGCTTAGTTTCGTGGGTATATGGGACAAGATTGACTGATAGATTGTTTGCGGCACTTAGTTAAATGTGATTTGTTTATTTTCCAGTTGTATGATGCTGATTTTGAAGAGTTCGTGGACCTCGAGAACCAGGATGAGATACCCGATAAGTCCAAAATCAAGATATTACAGCACAAGACAACAGATGGAGCATTTCACAATGTTCCAGCGCGTACTGATTATAAGGTATCAATGATTCATGTTCTCCTGTGATGTCTACCCCGTCTTTGATATTCCATATGATACCCAATGTATTCGCACCACAAAGCAATGTTTGGAAGTGAATCACTGCTATTCACAGATCATGAAATATAATCATTAATTATGTCAGAACTATTCAAATAACCTAGTATAGTGAAATCTGACCGGAACCTTTGCTAATTTTAATAAGTTTCCTGTTTCTATGCAGACTACGCAGGATATAGCCATTACTTATGTGCGTCCTTAAACCGCAGTTGAAAATTTTATATTTTTCCCCATTTCAGGAAAGCACAGACACTGGTCCAAGTGAAACCGTGGAAATGCATTCTTAACTTGAACAATCAACTGTGTAAGTCAACTTTCATACAGTCTGATTACCGTAGTTTTGTTTCTTTTCCAAAGAATGAAAACTTGATTCAGTTACATGGGCTGGGCTCGACTACTGTGTTGGGATTATTGGACATGCAATTGTTTGCCAAATAAAAATATCATTTTCCTACACATTTTATCCCTGAATGGGTTGTTTATTGTAATTTAAATCGAAGGGAGATAATTAGCTGAAACTGCCTTCTTTCAACCATTGAAAGCAAAACGAAATGGGGGCGGGGAGGCTGGATGGAGCTGTCAAGATGTATTTTTCATCATTTAATTTAATATGGATTCTTTTTCTCATACAGATCAACTCGCCATTGCTGTGGTGCCAGTCATTGTGGACCATTTCAAAGAAGACCTAACCATGCTGATCCAAGTAAGTGAATAATTCATCACGAGTGTAATCGATATAGTTCCTGATGCTAATCACATAGATCTAACATACAACGTCGATGAGTATACAAGTAAAAACTTTAGGGCGTTGAAGGCGGAAACTGCATTTCTTCTCTTTTCCCCTATATTACGTGTATGTAAATATATAACTTAGTAATGAGCGATGCTGGTTCGAATTGGAATTTCGCCTGGTTTGATATTCTCTAAGCCTGTCCAGCGTACAAACTGACACCTACCTGTACACACGGTATGATTTATTATTACATCCGCAGGCAGAATAAAAGGTTTTTGAACATTCAACGTATAATTTAGAAGACTCAATGGTCATGATGGTAAAAGATTATGATTGAAGAATACTTATATGCTTATATATCTTTTATGTTAATTTCAGGTAACTTCTGCTGTTATGACACCAATTATTGTGCACCAAGGTTCCAATAAGGAGACCGCGGATACCATCTCTATGTGGAGAAGCAGAAGCTTTTGGACACGACGGATCTCCTGCTGGGATTGAAGTGCCTGCTCGCTGCATATTGGGTTTTCAATATACGCTACAAGGAGAAAGTTAACACGGTGACAAAGTAACAGAAGTAGTAAGAGCTACTTCTCACTTACAGAAAAACATTCTTGAACCATGACGCTGTATCATACTTATGTAAGGGTTTCATTAACTTTTCAAGTAGGTGGAAATTCACCGAGGTAGCAGGCTATTATTATGGCATTTAACATTGAGTAATACAGACAACTAAGCAAAGTAGGTGGCTGCCCTGTTGAAAGTAGTCCCAAAAATTTCGCCTTCTAATAAAACCCCTGTTATGAACATTCGGACACATATTAATGTGTATATTTTACCGCTTGTCTCCCCCCTCCCCCCCCCAAGTGTCATTGCCATTTTTGTTACCGGTTATACCCTACCCTCTGAGAGTTTTTGATTTTCGGTCTCAGAGGCCAGGGCACACTAGAAGGTTATGTACAAAAGCATTTCATGACAGTTATCCTCAACCCCCCCCCCCCCCACCCAACAACTGCCCAACCCAGTGTCATTGCCATTTTTGTTACCTGTGATACCCTACTCTCAGAGTTTTCGATTTTCGGTCACAGAGGCTACGGCACCACAGAAGGTTTTGTGCAAATCTTCACTCCAACCCCCCCACCCCCCAGGCTGGATCTGGTGTTGCTGTCAGTTTCTGTTACTGGTTACCCCTACTCTCTGAGAGTTTTCGATTTTTGGTCTCAGAGGCTAGGGCAAGCCCAGAAGGTTATGTACAAATCTCCACCCCCCCTCCCCCCTCCACCCCCGGCCTCTGGTGTTGCTGTCAGTTTCCACCTCCACCCACCCCACCCCCCGGCTGGATCTGGTGTTGTTGTCAGTTTCTGTTACTGATTACCCCTACTCTCTATGAGTTTTCGATTTTCGGTCTCAGGTTAGGCATCTCAGACGATTATGTACAACTCTCTCCCCCCCCTCTCACCCTCCCCAACTCTCCCATCCAGTGTCAGTGCCATTGTTGTTACCTGATACGCCCTACTCTCTGAGAGTTTTCGACTTTCGTTCTCAGAGGCTAGGCACCCCAGAGGGTCATCTACAAAAGTATTCCCACAAAAGTATTCCATGGCAAAGATCTGCCCACCCGTTGTCATTAAGGAAATTATTCTTTGGCAAATATCTGTTTACGAACCCAGAACACTGATCATGGATATGTAACCGGATTGCTACTTTTTATTTCACTATTATCTGTTACCTTTATTTTTATTAATTTTTTCCGTGGAGTAAGTTGTTAAATCGGCCCCATACATCGGGGTTAAAGATTTGTAAATTTGTAAAGATATGTAAATAGTTTGTGTGATATCTGTGAGCGTGTGAAAGGTAGTGGCGTAACTGATATGAACACAACGTGCTCAATTTAGGTTCAGGTGAGATGCTTGTATTTTAAATTGCTTGAACTTTGTGCTTTAGTGGGAGGGGGTTAAAGACTTGTGTGTATATAAATAGTTGTACGATATCTGTAGGCGGGTGAAAGTTGGAGGCATAAGTGACATGAACATAACGGGCTCAATTTAGGTTGGGTTGGGATGCTTGTATTTTTAATCGTTTGAACTTTGTGCTTCCAGCGATTGAGAGTGAACTATGATATCAGTAAAGGCTAACATGAAAAGACCAATGTAAATGTGCTTTTTGTGATTTCCTTAATAAAATATATCATACATAGATTTTGTGTTAATGTTCTTATTGTGTACCTCAACCAAGAGCCACTACTGGGTGGTACGAACACCACTAATTCTCATTAAAAAGGTGCAAATTAACACCTTTTGAAGGTGTAATTCTCACGAAATGGGTGTGTATCAACACCTCTGAAAGATGGAATTGTCTCCAGAAGGTGTATTTTAGTACCTCTAAAAGGTTTAATTTTGGCCAAATGGTGTAAATAAACACCCAAGAGGGTGTAATCTCGGTCAAAAGGTGTAAATTAACACCAATGAAAGGTGTAATTCTTACTAACAAGGTGTGATTTAACACCCCTGGAAGATGGAATGATCACCAGAAGGTGTATTTTAGCACCCCTAGATGTTTCAAATTTGCCCAAAAGGTGTGAATGAACACCCAAAGAAGGTGTAATTCTGTTGAAAAGGTGTAAATTAACACCACTGAAAAGTTTAGTTGTGGTCAAAAGGTGTAAATAAACACCCATGGGATGCTGGGTTCCCCCAAAATATGCTTATAAATTTGTCTGGAAGGTGCAAATTTTATTCAGAAGGTGTGAATGAACACCCATGGAAGGTGTAATGTGAGCAAAAAAGGTGTAACTTAACACCTTTTCGAGAAGGTGTAAATTTACACCTTTCAGAGAGGGTGTTAATTCACACCCAAAAGGGTGTTAGCCCTGGGGCAAGCCATTTACACCCCGTAGAGGTGTAATTTACACCTTCTGGGCTAAGTGTGTACCCGCACTCGTGCTTACTATGGTGAGTGTCCTTCAACTCACCCTGCCGAACTCCACTTCTGTTCATTGGGAACTGATATACTTCAAGCGAATAACACATACCGCAACAGTATGGAACTTTCTCGGCATCGGTAACCGCACTCTATGACCTCGTTACCCTTCAAATGCAGCCTTGTAATATCAACATGCTTATAATAAACAGGAAGCACCTCTGACGTAATAGAATGATGTAGCTGCCTATAATCGATTTCAGGGAGTAGTAGACAACAAAACACGCAAATCAGATTCTACAACAATATTAGGGCAGAAATATGCGCTGGAATAATTCTGGTTCTATTCCTTTTTTTCTTTCTGAAGATGGATGTTTTGTGAAATTCCCGAAGACGAATATGCAAGATTGCCATCGTCGAGTCCTCTCTAGGGTTCAAAAGATTAATGCTTGTGTATGATCAGTTTCAATCGTGGGAAATTATGCGGATCTTATGCCATCTGGTCGAATATAGCGCTTAATAAATATATTCTATACTCGCTAGAAATCAGAAACTGTATTGGAAATCCTTGATGCAGTAGTTAACTCTATCTGGACTGGGCCATTTGTGTGTGGGCGGTACCACAGCTGGGGTTGGGGGTGTCTGATTCTGACCTCGTCTCCTAAATATGTTCATTATCTCGGAGTTGAGTCAAGCTCCACGCGATAATCTCCACACTGATAACGTCACATTAACCTCATTTTTTCAGAAGTCATTTTCTTTCTGAGTATTTTCTACATCATAAATTAGTAACCAATTATCTGATTTGAAATAAAATAACTTTTTGTCAACTTTCATTCTCACTTTAACAGTACCTCCAAAAATGGCCGCCATTTTTATTTACACATAATCCTCGCCTGGCGGGTTTCAGAGAATAGGTCTCAATATGACCCAATTATATGTATGATCGGTTACCAAATCACAAAGTTTCAACTCTCTATTTTGCTCCGTTTTGGAGGACGAGAGAAAATTTAACTATTCTATGCTGGTCAGATAGGGGTAAACAAAGGGTTAAATGTAGGAATTGTTAATCTATTTCCAATGTGGCAGATAGATGAATATATACGAGTACACTAATGTCATACATAATGTGGGTTAAATTTAGATCCAACATTGTTTAGCATAACACTTTCTTGGTAAAACACATATAATAGTGTTGAATGGTACATGGATAGCGTTGGATTGGATTGCGTTCTAAATCACTCGACCACCTTAGCGTCCAGGGTAGAGAAATAGAGAAGCTTAATACATTTACCTCATCTCTGATAATCTGAATAATTGAACAACATTTACTGCAGGTCATTTGGTGTCAAACACTGTGGACGCGTGTTCGAATCTCTTTTGGGACTGACCGTTGAAGCAGTACTATTTGTGATTTATCAAGAAATTGTCAACCTTAAAACAGCTGAATATACACTCTGTATGAATATTTGACAGGAATATATATTCGGAAAAATGAAAGTATTATTTCGAGAAAAAAACAACAAATATTTGTAGTTTTGGTTTTAAAATCGAACACTCGATATTTACAACGGAAAATTCGAACACGACTCGACATAAGTAAAATTGAAAATTACAATTTTTGTGACTAACATACAAATGAACCGCCGTGATTCTGTGCTGCAAAGCGGTTAGTAAGGCAGATATTAGGAATTCCGAAATTCAACCTCCTTGGGAGTGCCCATCTTCGCAACGATAATGTTTCTTGCTTAGCCAAGGGCGAAACCTCAACCATCTTACATGGCAGACAGCGTCCCGTCCACTTTCAGTGTATACGAATTGGTTGTCACACGATAGCAATCCATGGTCGCGTAAAACAAGTGAGATGATTGGTCAAGATACACGTGATGTTGCTTAGCTTATTGGCCGAAATGTGCATTTTTCATGAACACGACTCATTCCCTGCGTTACAGGGGTACCTGAGATAGATATACCTCTAGGTTTTGTGAGGATGGAGAGTATCTTGTTAGTCCGCTATTTGTACCTTTTCGTTTCAAAAATTGCCAAGGTATATCGATGTCACTTAGCATATTGAAGAAAAGTAATTCCAAACTTGAAAGAATAGAATACAAACGTCTGGTCCATCATTCATTTCGTCAGAATAGCCGCGTCCATAATCCAAAGACCTATTCCATATTCCATGTAACAGTATTAGCACCAAATTCAAAAAACTCAATCATAGTATACATACACATAGGTTAGTTTCTTGCAAAAGAGAAGCGGTCAACAGTTTTCAATGATGCCGACAAGACATCATGATTTTCCAAAAATATCAAATCCGTATCGCTGATCAGTATTCTTAATCTATAATATTCGTTGTAAATTCGTCATCTAGAGAATGATATATCTCAGTCACGCTTTGATTGTGATGTTCATATAAGCACCATGAGGATATTGAAGTACATGGTTTCATACGTCCCCTAGTTCCGGGTTAAGCGGAATCAGACACAAGTTACAAAACGTAGCGCCATAGATCTGGCACGCGACGTTCGTATTTTGCTATCAGCACGCGATATGAATCGCCAAATTTGAGAAGACGAATGGTGTATAGGCAACGTGCCAGCTATTACTCGTGGATAGTAATTGCATTCATAATTGTGTGATATGAGGAAAAACAAAGAACTAAATATAGGCTGGTGTGCATGTGTCAGCTGTAGGCAACGTGGACTAACTCTTGCTCCATTTGATAAACAAAAAACATAGGGAATAACCCGGGTTTTGAAGTATATTCATGAAAAAAAATCATATAAATTTTATTCAACTTTTTTTACATTCCAAATGCTTGAAGATAATCACAATGTCTATCAAAATTCATCAAATTGGATGAACATTGCTCAGCAAAATTCTCGGATAGAAGACTTTCAAACGAAATCCCTATCGCCTAAGCTAAGAAAGGAAGATAACCTAATTGGGAAAACAGGCCAAACAATGGAAAATGACCGCCGAAGACCAAAACCATCAGCGGACTACCTTAAATTGAATTAAAAAACTTCTGAATGTTCAGCGCCGTTAAGCTCTTTTCTCCTTGATCATACACTATTTAGATCTGACAGTTATATGAGTTTATCAACATTTCCTGCCATATGGTATAAACACAATAATGTAAGAGAAACTAGCAGTAATCAGTTCCACTGCACTACGTTGTTTTGCCGTCTGGCTCACGACTGTTAGTCGATAGATAGACGATAGGTAGAAATCATAAATAAGTGTTGTCATATTCTACACAAATTATTTCGGATCAAGGGTCAATGATTTTATTTGTACGAACATGAGGAAATCGTACGATACATTGATTTATATGCAGTGTGGAGGAAGGAAAGGATAGGAATATGTATATCAAATCAAAATGTGTTCGTATGGACCGGGATAACAGCCCACAGTTCCGTGCATCATGGAAGAGTAAGTTGAAGTGTCTTTACACGCGGTAGTCGAATAACCACGGTGGTCGAGCGTGGCGGATACATTGTCGTCTGACAACTGTTTCAGGAATTCGCTTAGATTATCGAGTATCAGTAATATGAAATCAACGACCACAACATCCGAAGGTAGTGTGTATGTGCATCATTCATTATTGATGAAAAAATCTAGTTTGCCTTCATTTAGTTTTCTATTGTTTGTTTTTCTGGTACCAGTGTGATACGGTCGACGACTGCGTACGGTATGTTGAATTTAACTCTCATATTTACAGCGGTTATTTTGTCTCGTACTCGTAATATGTTCACATCACTAGTTTTATCCAGTCGTCAGATCAGAATTGAGGCATCAGCAATAGGGAGCCAATCAAATGGGAATATAGCACCAGGCCCGGTAATACATATAAGCAGACTGCGCGGCCTGCGTCCAGTACATGTATCAATACTCCGTGGAGAGACTGTTAATGCCGTAGTTAGACGAAGAGCTGTCAGCTGTACGAGAGGAAATAGAGCATGCGGTCGAAATCCATTCTGCCAAGCTAGTATGCTGACAGCGCTCCATGGATGATTACTTCAAACTGTATTCTATTGGTGCAGCTAGAATTCAGCTGAAGAACAGACGTTATTAGATTGAGTTTTCAATGTTGTCGTTTAGTTAAGTTTTCTTACAATTGAGACTCCAAGCGACAAACCATACTGTTAACAATGAGAGGGGAACACGAAAACCAAACGAAGCAGCTGTCTCCAAGTCATCAAAAACTCATGGAGAATCACTGTTGTAAAAACGACCTTTCAGATTGTGCGGAGGAAGATATGTATGGGTGTGTTAGGATGCGAGAACGAAGTAACACTACTTCTTTGACTGTGTCACCAAGACCGAAACTGAGATCTTGCTCTATGAAAAAACCCAGAAGACATATTATCACTGACGATTATGACGAAATGCGACCCAGAACCAGCAGTTTGCCGACAAGAAACTCATACAAACGCCCGCAGTACTTATCGCCAACTGTGTCTACCGATGGAGAACTTTACCGAGTAAGATCGTTCGAAACTACGTCTAAAGGCATCATCAATAGAGGAGACTCGTTCAAATCTAAAAGTAGCAATAGTATCGTGTCTTCAGGAAGCAGTACGGCAGAACACGGTCACCTGAGCCGGTCGCCGAGTGTTAACTCTCAAGGTAGTAATGAAACAAGCTTGGAATCGGCTGGAAGCCAAGGTTTCAAAGTGTGCGTTATGGGCTCCACGGGTGTAGGCAAAACAGCTATTACGCAACAATTCATGACTTCCGAGTACATAGGTGGATTCGATACAAGTTTGGGTAAGTACTTTTATACTTACTTTTACTCCAGGGTTCTTTGACTATACTCACACACGCGATGTGAACCCTATTCAAAAAAATGCCATCAGTGTATTTTTCTGTTTCTGTAAGATGGAATTCGCATGTTAATTAATGTGGATGTGAAGTAGCAATGTCTAAGCTACAAACGTAATATTCTGAAGATACAAACTGATTTTTGAAGCTACGCTGGATCTTAACCGTCAGTTCGTTTTCGGCTGTGATCGTGTTCCACGTACTTACGTATTTATCTGGGATATTATAATAAAACAATGATTATATTTAAGATAGTACACCTGCAGACAGACACTATTAATTACGGCCATCGTAGAGGGCAAGATTTTAGGCGCTACGTTTCATAACTTGTTTTTAATACCGCTTAACCAGGGCTAGGGTCTGTTAACATAATGTTCAAATGAAGATTCATAATCAACTTATAATCTAAGCGTGGTCCAGATACATCATACTCTAGCAGACGACTTTGAAATACACTGGGATAAATCATACTCGCCAATGTTAAGGATTTTGGATAATGATTCCATGATATATTGTTGTCTTCATTCAAAACAGTTGACCGCTTCTCTCTTTTCACATTGCATACTGTGATAAAAAATATCTTGCGATTATTAACGCGGAATTTTTTTTGTGGACGCCGGTTTTATATTGAATGTCGTACCTGACGCCTATAATATATTGTAAACAATGACCATTTATAGACAATTATATCTCTTCTTCAAGTGGCATTTAGAGATAAATCCCCATGATGAAGTGATGAAATTTCGACTTTTGAAATCTAAATGCATGTATGACAGGCTATATGATCGTGCTACATGTATATATGTCCATAAAATGGTCGTCGTTTCTAAGTTGGAGTTTCAATATATATCTAAAATCAGACATGATCGCCGCGAGCGCACCATGTGTCGCGGTGTGTTATCGGCCTACATGTTTTGTATGGGTTAAATCAGAAAGCCAAATGGATTCAGGCATGAGGTGTGATTTTTTTTCAATATCGATGTGTGCTTATAAATACGAAACAAACGTGAAAATAAAACCATTAATCTGGATATATTACGTTCATATATTTATTTCCGGGAAAACGCTTAGAACGCATCCCCGACGATCTAACATCGTGGGGCTTCGGAGCCGCCTAGTTCTAGACCATTTACGATTGGGCTGTGATAGTCGGACCCCCCCCCCCATGAAGATCCCCCTCTGCAAGCTTTCGAAAAATTGTTTAACATAATTTTTTTCTTTTTTTTTAGTAGCTTTTTGAGGCTGTTAAAATGCGCTTGATTGCCTGGAATGAAGCATAGAATTTAATTCTTTTCCGAGGTGGGAAGCATGCCCCCAGACCCCCTAGAATTGCCCGAGCTGGTGACATTTTCCACAGTTGTGCCCCCCAGATTTGAAGACCTTCCTACGCCGCTGTGAGAAGCAACCACGCTTGTCATTAAGTCAGTGACAGAGGGTGCTTTCACTAGACAGCGCATCATTTATGCATAGGTGAAACATATTGACGCAATATGACAATAGTGGCTGAATAAATCAACAGGGCCGTTAAAGTAGTGGTGTTAGAAAGTGAAATAAACGAGAGATCCTGAAGGATCTTGGCGCCCACCATTGTCCGATAATTGTAAGCTAATGACTAGAGGATCTTTTTGTCCATTGTTACTAAGAACAGACAATTGATTTGTAATTTTGTTTACAGAATTTCGAATCTGAGTGAAAAAGATTGAAAAAGGCCACTGAAAAACACCAAGATATGATAATAAGTTTCAGGAGTTTCAAGATTTCTAGAAACTTTACTTATGTCGGTTGTTATAATACAAGAGAAATGAGCAAAGTTAGTCTGAAAGTGAATGTACATGTACCGAGGATCCTTCGCCTTTGTTTTGTAGTATTTTTTTTATTTATTTTTTTTGCACGTGTCATCATTGGGTACTGGAATCGAAGACCAATCTCTTTGACACTTTGGCATGAGCTATGAAACATACTTCAGATTTTATAATTAGGAACGAATGCTAATTCTGTTCTGTTTCTTTCGGCTATTTTGAGATATCTCTTTTAAGATACCATGCAGCTGCATGTTAATTATTGTGTTTGTAACTGTTTCTTATTCTATTCACTGTTGTCTGTCATCTTGTAATTGTACATGTATGTGTAATATGTCTGTTGGGAGAGGCGTTCAAATAGGCTCTGCCTGTTCGCCGATCCCTGTTTCCTGGTGAAATAAATATACTGTTTAAATCAAGATACCATGCTCGAAAATAGTAAGATGGTACAATAATGCTTAATACTGAAGGGATCCGGCCCGCGCAGTAATGTTGAAACTTCAAAAGTGCCTGGATCCTGATTATCTCCCTTGGATCGAAACATCCAGTAGTCTACAGTTGTCGAGTTGTGACATTGAATCACAAGACCGATGTCGGCATACGAAACGGTGGAGCAGTTCACTTGCTACTGCATGGACTAAAGAAGGCTGATTTAAAATTTGAAGAAATACATTTTAATTCAGAATTATTTGAACTCCTTGATATGAAAGGTGAAGGTACGGATATCCTCTATAGTCAATATATAGAATATGCCCCACCGTTTGATCCGCCGACTCTTCTGATGCAACGTCACTTGAGAATACCAAATTAATTTGGAGCGTAACTTGGACTTTCGAATCGGACCAAAAAAGGTATCTTGCACTAATAGGTCCCATGTGAGACCTGTGTACCACATTTCAGAAAAATCCATGAAATATTTCCCAAGAATTCACGGTAACAATGTTTCAAGGGGAAATTCAAGATGGCCGCCTTGTGTCCATATTGGATCTTCGATTCGGACCGAAAAAGGTACCTTGCACAACTAGACCATAAGGGGAACCTGTGTACCAAATTTGAGAAAGATCCATGCAGTACTTCCTGAGAAATCACGATAACAAATTTGCATGGGAAAATCCAAGATGGCGGCCTGTTTTGCCATATTGAATTTACGAATCGGACCAGAAAAGGTATCTTGTACAACTAGACGACAAGGTGAACCTGTGTACCTAATTTAACAAAGATCCATGCAGTAGTTCCTGAGAAATCGCAATAACAAAGTTTCATGGGGAAATCCAAGATGGCCGCCTGATGGACATATTGGATTTTGGAATCGGACCAAAAAAGGTTTCTTGCACAACTGGACCCCAAGGGGAACATGTGTACCAAATTTGAGAAAGATCCATGAAGTAGTTCCTGAGAAATCGCGATAACAAGTTTTCATATCGGAATCCAAGATGGCTGCCTAGTGGCCATATTGGATTTCGGAATCAGACCAAAAAAGGTTTCTTGCACAACTAGACCCCAAGGGGAACCTGCGTAACAAATTTGAGAAAGATCTATGCAGTTGTTCCTGAGAAATCATGATAACAAGGTTTTACGGGAAAATCCAAGATGGCTGCCTGGTGGCCATATTGGATTTTCGAATCGGTCCAGAAAAGGTATCTGCACATCTAGACCCCAAGAGGAACCTGTGTACCAAATTTCAGAAAGATCCGTGCAGTAGATCCTGAGACATCGCGATAACAAGGTTTTACGGGAAAATCCAAAATGGCCGCCCTGTGGCCATATTGGATTTTCGAATCGGACCAGAAAAAGTATCTGCACAACTAGGCCCCAAGGGGAATATGTGTACCAAATTTCAGAAAGATCCATGCAGTAGTTCCTGAGAAATCGTGATAGCAAGGTTTCATGGGGAAATCCAAGATGGCCGCCCTGTGGCCATATTGGATTTTCGAATCGGACCAGAAAAGGTATCTGCACATCTAGACCCCAAGAGGAACCTGTGCACCAAATTTCAGAAAGATCCGTGCAGTAGTTCCTGAGAAATCGTGATAAGGTTTCATGGGGAAATCCAAGATGGCTGCCCTGTGGCCATATTGGATTTTCGAATCGCACCAGAAAAGGTATCTGCACATCTAGACCCCAAGGGGAACCTGTGTACCAAATTTCAGAAAGATCCGTGCCGTAGTTCCTGAGAAATCGCGATAACAAGGTTTCATGGAGAAATCCAAGATGGCCGCCCTGTGGCCATATTGGATTTTCGAATCGGACCAGAAAAGGTATCTGCACAACTAGGTCCCAAGGAGAATCTCTGTACCAAATTTCAGAAAGATCCATGCAGTAGTTCCTGAGAAATCGTGATAACAAGGTTTCATGGGGAAATCCAAGATGGCCGCCCTGTGGCCATATTGGATTTTCGAATCGGACCAGAAAAGGTATCTGCACATCTAGACCCCAAGAGGAACCTGTGTACAAAATTTCAGAAAGATCCGTGCAGTAGTTCCTGAGAAATCGCGATAACAAGGTTTCATGGGGAAATCCAAGATGGCCGCCCTGTGGCCATATTGGATTTTCGAATCGGGCTAGAAAAGTTATCTGCACAACTAGACCCCAAGGGGAACATGTGTGCGAAATTTCAGAAAGATCCGTGCAGTAGTTCCCGAGAAATCGCGATAACAAGAATTGTTTACGGACGGACGACGGACGACGGACGACAGACGACGGACGACGGACTGACTGACTGACTGACGACGGACCACGGACGAAAGGCGATTTGAACAGCCCACCATCTGGTGATGGTGGGCTAAAAAGAGGCACTCACTTTATCCATAATGACCTGAGCCCTCGATATCGAAGCTTGGAAAAGTCCAATAACTCGTCATATGACTAATCGTATGTCAGAGGAGCAAGATATCAGTTTTCCTTTATACCTGATGTGATTTACGACGGAAACATGATAACACCGAGTAATCGATAAGATCGAATAATCGATAACACCGAGGAAGATCGAACGACATAATCTGACAGGAAGTTGAACCAACGACTTTAATCTATAATTCAGCTGAGCCTGAACAACATTTACGAGATTCATAAATCCATTACGAATCCCTACCAAACTTTCTGCAAGTTCGGAAAATTGAGAGTTAAAACTCTTTAAGTTTATCATAGTGGGGTCATTTTGAGCTGATTTGCATAATACCCCGAACAGAGGATCATCAGTAAATACAAAATGGCGGTCATATGGTGTATCAGAAAAGCGATGTTTTTTTTTATTTTCTTCATAATTACTTATTTTCCGCGAAGGGAAAGTGGACAAAACTATTTTGTTTCACATCAGATTTATATTTACTAAATTAGCATACAGCTTTTGCCTAGAAATTACGTAAATAAAGTATTCGAAAAATCTGAACGTAAAATCGACCAAAATTAATTGTTTAAATGACGTCACTGTGACGCCAACACAGTAGTTTTTTTTATACATTTTCTGTTAGAGCTTAACCCAAGTGTATGGTTAGGTAAGATTCATCCCTCTAGTTAAAGGGTAAGACAAATAATTATTTCCCAATTGCCCAAGCCAGATAGGGATAAACCGTTCTTTATTGCTATCTTACCAGATTTATATGCATCGTGTGTACTATATTGGTATATATCTGAGAAAATGCTAGTATAGAATATCCCATAGTTACTAAAAGCCTCTGTGTTCCAATTCACATGGGAACATTAAATATTCAGAGTCTGTTCTAAAATATTACCGCGATCTGCGCCAATGATTTTTGCAAATGTTGTTCATTAATCAGGAGGTCGTTTTGGCTCAAATGATATAATGAATATACCACAGCAAGTAGGCGATTATCTTGGAATAGATTGTTTTAGCACAGAGGTTTTTTTCCAAACTGAGTCGGCGATACAAATACACAGGCTGGGAACATGTGTGTCAAACGTTTGCGAAGGATTTGTGCACATAAATGTACACGTAGAAGTAATTCATCATGCTTGCTAAGTGGTGGAAACTAGGGCAATATCCACACAGGATGACAGTCATACTGGTGCTCAAGATGGTTGGACAAACACTACCACTGTCCGACAATTTGTTCGCAGTTGTTTACCAAACGCTTGATTCCGCTCTAACACGTTGGTTTATATGACAGCATTAATAAAAGATAGGAGGAATTAAAGTAGCTCAGTAAACTGATTTCGGTGAAAATGAGTCAATTCCCTTGGTGATCAAGCATCGGACGCGTGGCACATGAGGAACGAGACATCGTATTCGCCCTGCTATTGGAATACTGAGACTTACTGATTCTAATCTGGTTATACCCTGTATCCTAAGGGTTAAACACGCCTTAATGAATTCTCAAGGGCTAAGACCAAGAAAGCTTGCTCTTTGGTATTGAAATGATTGTTGAATGAGTTCGGGTGAATAGGCAAAAGAGGAGAATACGATACGAAGAAATGGGACTATATGAATATTTTATGAATATGCAAAATTGGATGGGGAATTATGTGGTATGCGATCGAAGAAATGAGGAAAATGCGACTGGATATCCCAGATGCCTATGTCACAGAACAGATAAGATGTATAGATCTTAAAGAACTAAGGTTTAACGTCGCGTTCAGCAATATTTCAGCTATATAGCTACGATCAAACAAAATTCGAAATACTCAAGCCAATAACTTAGTAATCCAACACATTAAAACATACACACATTAAAACGTATGCAACAAACCGATTTCTCTCAAATAAGCCAAGATGCAGTCCTCCCTCACCCGACTAAAAAGATCTTCCAAAGTAGTCGCTCGATAAAAAGCATCTCTTAAAATCTTAAAACCTATGCAGTCGATACCCGTGAGATTTTCGTGGCATGGAATACACCTTGAGACTGGCTCCTTCTTTAGTAAATATTCGTGAGTTAATCGTGTATGGCCGATTCTACATCGCCTGATCATGGCTTGATCGAAACGTTTCTGGCTGTTCAGATGAGTATAGCCTAGAGTTTTGTTTTTTTGTTTCAACTCATGAAGCTTGTTATTATTCACAGCATGCCATAAAGATTGAAACAGCCGTCCCACATAAGCACAGATGAAGGATCTGAATGACATTTGTTATGAATCAAGAATGATGTATATGTATAGCCAGTGGACATGCCTCAGTGGTACCAGCGTGCATATGAATGGTGGTGTGCGATAATTTTTACATTGTGATCGTTAATAAGCGGAAAGCGAAAGCGAAAATATCGGGATACATGCATGTCAGAAAAATAGGGAAAATACGGAGAGATTTATATAGCAATATCTAAATGACATTGAAGATTCAAGGCATATGTAATGTTGATGTTTATCACAAATGGCTGTGTATTGTCGGTAAATGTAGGAAGGTGTTGGAGAAAGAGAGGCCCGGTATATTCTGTATGACCATTATCCAATTAAGCAGAATGTCGGGCCCAAGTCATCCTGTTCCATCCAGCTGTCTGTTATATGCCATTCCTATCAAAATGTATTGCGTTGAACAGTTAGTAATGCATTGAGATAGTAATCATAAGCCTCGAATTTGAATATATTAAAATTCTATTGCAATGTATTGAAAATCGACCAATCGAAATTCACTGAAAATAACCCACCGACAATATATATTCGTTCTCACAGCTATATACAGGGCCAACCGCCGAGATCCCAAACATACCTTCTGTAAACCCTACCAGGCCGGGGGGGGGGGGCAAAATGGCCCCCCTACCAAACTTTCTACGCTATCTCCGGAACTGCAAAAATGAATATCTGAAACGCCGTGACTTTATCGTTTATCACACTGGGGTCATTTTTGAGCCCATTTGCTCAACCCCCGAGCAGAGGATCATGGGTAAATTCAAGATGGCGTACACGTGAGGTACCAGAAAAGTTATGTTTTCGTCATATTTCTTCAAAATTTCTACTTTTTCGCGACGTATAGTGGGCAAAAACTATTTTATTTCACATCACATTAATATTTTCTAATTTATCATGCAGATTTTGCGAAGAAATTGCACAGATAAAAAATTTTGGAAAATCTGCCCGAAAAATCGACCAAAACATGCAGTTTTTGAGAATGACGTCACTGTGGCGTCATCAAAGCGACCATCTTGATTTTTTTTTTACATTTTCTGGTAGAACCTGACTCCCCAGGTCTGCACAGGTCCCAAAAAGCCCAGGCCAGATAGGGTTAATGCGAGTTGTTTTTTCAAAGACACCGATGAATAGAAATTTCAAATCAGTTACAATCTAGCATGCTTTAGTTATTGCAAACACTTCGACGATAAATGTTCCACGTCAGATAAAATTACGTGGAAACAGTAGGGAGACTGGAAATATAACCGAAAAATCTCATAGAAAAGTTCTGTTTAGCGCCGCGATTCGTGGCCCGGAAATATAGTCCAGCCTGTTCGTCATCATATGCCTGCGTCCGGCCGTCCTCCATTGCGTTAGCAGCAGCTGTCGCTGAAGTCGCCCGATTATTGTATCAGTCCGGTTTCGCTGACCAAACCGACGAAAAGCAGAATGGCAAACCACCAAGAAATATCTCGTTTCATTGGTTGGATTTCAATACATTGTAAACGGAAAACATGTGGTTTGTTGATTTTCAATACATCGATATTATATTTCAATGCAATGGATTTCGGGGATTGTGATTGGTTGAATTTCATTGTATTGATACTACATTTCCAACAGCCTAACGGTTCATCGCAGCAACTGAATGGTACTGCTCATAAACTGCGCACTATTGATCAGTTTCCAGATGGAAATGGCCAGTTCTTGACTGTACTGCTCAGTTAGTGACTTCACAGTACTGACCTGAAGATTGCCGCGCAGAACCACCAAGTTACTGTTCAGAATCATCCAGTATTGGGGTTTATCTGAACAGTATCGATAGGCTGGGAGCTGCACATGATGATGGTCAACGTGTCGTTTTGTAAATTCGTCGAATTTCCATATCCAGCATCCTTAATTATTCTAGCTTAGGTTGAAGATCAGAACTTTGATCTCACATATTGAACATTCTGCAATTATATGACCGTAGATTTCATCAACAGATAGATGTTGTGTTTTGTTGGTTGCCTCGCCACGTTGGCATCAAAGGAAACAATGAAGCTGGTGAAATGGTTAAAGCCGCCCTAGATAATAAAGTTGATCCTGTTGGAATCCCATATAGCGATTTCAGATCCTCTATCTGTGCTTATGTGAGAAAGAGGTTTCAATCTTTATGAAATGAAGTAGATAATAACAAACTTCATGAGTTAAAAAAAACTGTAGTATATATCCATCTGAGTCGCCAGAAACGTTTCGATCAAACCATGACTAGGCGATGTACAATCGGTTATACCCGATTAACTCCCGAACATTTACTAAAAAAAAGAATCAACCCCAAGGTGTATTCCATGCCACGAAGATCTCTCAGTGAAACATATTCTGATCCACTGTATAGATCAAAATAAAAAAAAATCTTGTAAAAGATTCTTTCAATCAAGCAGCTAATTAAAAAGATCTTTTTAGTAGGGTAAACGAAGACTGTCTTTTAAGTTGAGAGAAATCGGTATCAAGCAGCTAATTTAGAAGATCATTTTATGCGGATAAAAGACTATCTTACAGGTTATTTGAGAGAAGTCGGGTGTACATGTTTTTTGGTGTGTTGATCAGTTCTGGATTGCTGGATTGTTGACTTGTTTTTCTTGAAATACGTAGATCTTTGTTTGATTGTCGCTATACAGCTGAAATATTGCTGAACACGACGTTCAACCTTAATTCTCTCTCTCTCTCCTACTTCTGTTTCAGTTAGGACTGTTAGAGCATGTTGACATTTTTCTGTGCGCATAACCGCATGTAGAATCTTCTGTTTTGTTGGCTATTGTTCTGATGGCGTTTCTTCGAATTGAATAGGATTATATCGATCCTTGGTGAATTTTACTCTCAGTATCAGAATCGAACCATTATATTATTATAGTCACGTAAATGGTCAGACCCAGGTAACATAATGGCTGTTAAACTCCTGCAAATGGAGCTGTTAGTACGGACAAGTGATAAAATAGTCTTAGTGCGATAATTTAATGTCCTCCTTCCCAGTTAGCCAATAGTACTGTTGAGGTTCTAAATTCGTCGCCGTTATATCACTCTGGCGTCTCGGAGATAACAATAACACATTGGTGAATCGAATCATTTCATCCACAAGACAATGCAGAAAGAGGGCATGTGGAGGTCGCCGTCACTAATTTGCATAAAACATCAATATTATGGGCACTGAATATATAATGCTTTCATAGCATTTTGGAACCCGACACAACCCACATGAAATCTCACAGCTAGCATTCATGTGTGTTTACGATTTTTCCAGCATGCAGATCTTTAAAGTGCCATTGGGGAGCTTTTCGAGTACCGAAATCTAACTACATGTAAATATGTGTGGAGTTGTAATATCGGGATAGCCACTGGTTTGCTTGTTGGGCGGTGGACGTACATTCGAGAAGAGCATTGATCGATGAATATAACAAACAGGGCTATACCACCAATATATACCACCAATATACCACCAATATATACCACCAATATACCACCAATATATACCACCAATATACCACCAATATATACCACCAATATACCACCAATATATACCACCAATATACCACCAATATATACCACCAATATACCACCAATATATACCACCAATATACCACCAATATATACCACCAATATACCACCAATATATACCACCAATATACCACCTATACCACCAATATACCACCAATATATACCACCAATATACCACCAATATATACCACCAATATACCACCAATATATACCACCAATATACCACCTATATACCACCAATATACCACCTATACCACCAATATACCACCAATATACCACCTATACCACCAATATACCACCAATATACCACCTATACCACCAATATACCACCAATATACCACCTATACCACCAATATACCACCAATATACCACCTATACCACCAATATACCACCAATACCACCAATATACCACCAATATACCACCAAGCGCCTCCACTCCAATTCCTCAAATTTGGCGATACATATCGCATGCTGATGGCAAAATACGAGCGCAGCATACATGGTGTCACTTTTCGGAACTTTCGCTTTACAACCCGGGGCTAGGGGCCGTATGAACTCGTGCACTTCGAGAACGTCATGATGTTTATATGAACTCCACAATCAAAGTGTGACTGAGATACATAATTCTCTTGATAACAACAAAAATAAAGTGAATATTGGGTACTGAACAGCGATCAGGATTTGATTTTCTTGGAACACCATTTTTGCCGGCGCCAAAGAAAATTCTTGACAGCTTCTCTCGTTCAGGATATTTGGATGTTTAGGATATCTGTGTTTGTATATACTATGATTGTTTTTCTCTGAATTTGGTTCTTATTTGCTTCTAAACATGAATTAGGTTTTGGAATATAGACGCGGAATTATTTAATGTACTGCGGTTGATTATTGAATGATGGACTAGATGGTTGCATCGAATATGCTTGCCCAGTACGCTTCTCGCTGTCCAGGTGTATGTTCGAGAGGCTTCGCGGTTCATCCTGGCGAGGGCATTCACACTGCAGCATACATGGGAAAAAATCAATTAGTGCATTCCAGGATAGGACGCGTTCCAGCTCAACGTGAGATATATGTGTTTGGTTCAACAATCAGATGTCAATACATGGGTTTAACATCACTGTTCGTGTATATCTGTGTGACAACTGTATCGCAGTTGTTCGCCTTAATTGATAGCTCCGGTCCTATGGGATAGCACAGTTTTTTTCTGAAACTAACCTTTCGTGTATGTTACAATACATGATATAACGGTAATAAAATGGGTTTTCCCCACACAATGCCCATTATTAGATGTGTATAGGACATTCGATATAGTACAAGACAATTTTGTAATTGAAAACTTTTAGCTGTGACATTTACAAGAATTATCTCGTTGACATACTGCGTGTCCCCATCTGCAAGGAATGGGCAAAGTAAATTCAGTTGGCAGCCATGATCCGTTACAGATTGAATTATGCCGCATATAATGGAATTATGTTGCATATAATACTATCAATAGAACTACATGAAACAAGACCTCAAAAACGTTTCCAAAAACTTTCGATGGCATTTTTTGTTACAAATGGGTACCCATGCTAAATTAGTTCTTTGTGTGGTAGGGATCAAGGTAGGAGGGGATACCACCTTGATTTTGTTCAATTAAGGTCATTTTGGGGGCACTTTGGGGGTCAAATAAGGTCAAAAACGGATAAAAATCAGATATAAATTAATATATACCGTATTGTTTGTTAGCAATGCGTATCCAAGCTGAATTAGTTGTATGTAGTGTAGAGTTTAACGTAGTCATAGATAACACATTATCATAGCTAATGTCATATTAGGGTCACTTTTGGGTCAAATGAGGTCAAAAAATGGTGAAACAAGTTATAAATTAATATGCACAATACTAATTTCTACCAATGGGTATTCAAGCTGAATTCTTTGTATGTAGTGTAGAGTTTAAGTTAGTCACAGATAATTCGTTAATTACTAGTATTAAGGTCATTTAGGGTCATTTTTGGATCAAATGAGGTCAAAAATTGGTAAAAATCTGTTGTAAATTAATATGTACAGTACTAATTGTTACGGATGAATATCCAAACTGAAGTAGTTGTATGTAGTGTATGGTTTAAATTGGTCATAGATGACATGTTATTTATTCAAATTAAGGTCATTTTAGGGTAACTTTTTTGGTAAATGAAGTCAAAGTGGGTACAGATTGGTTATATATTCATATCCACAATAGTAATTATCACGAATGGGTATACAGGCGGATTATCTTGATTTTTGGCATTCAAAATAGATTCAAAATGAGCAAAGATGTTAGGCTATGCATAGAGATCCCTCGGTTTTGATAAACTTGCTCAGTGGGGTAAGAATAATGCCTCGAACGTGTGATCTTCAGATGACCCCATATGTCTGTTCCAAATTTGACCATCAAATCGTGATCTTTGGCATATGTAAATAGAGTCAAAATGAGAATACGATGCTGGGCTATGATTAGAGATCCCTCGGATTTGATAAATTTGTATAATGAGCTTAGAATGATGCCTGTTATATGAATAACCTGAAAAGGGCGGTTTATGGATGACCCCACATGTGCGTCATTTTGAGTTAACGCATGATACTAGAATAGAAATGGGCTCAAAATTAGCCAAAAATAATATTCCAAAACTGCACGGAAAAATCTTCTCTCTGGATTTTCAATCATTCTGGCGATACCGCGAATGTTCCAAAAGGGCACTAAATTTCCGAACCCTCTATAACACAGGCCAGAAAGTGTTAAACTACTTCAAACTCAGGAAAAAACCGTCGCACCAACAATTATCTTGATCGGGAAGGTCCAATCTATAAGAAAATACAGGTTGCCAAAATTCACAAACAAAAATGCTGAAATACTCTACACTATACATATCTTAAATTTACTTCATAGAACTACTTCCGATTTGATACCCATATCCTATACAAGGAGTTTCAAACAAAACGGGTTTAAATTGTTTTAAGGCCCCTCTTTTGACCATCTTTGGATCTGATTTGACCTCGAAATGACCTCAGAATGATCTAAATTGCCAAATTTATCTTGGTATCCACTCCGGCCTTGAACCGTACTGCATACAAAAGTACTTAAAAGAAAAGTTCGGGTTTGGTTGCCTTTGATACATATTAAAACAACTCACCAAATAGAACCCAAAAGATATATTTTCTCATTTTTAAGTTGTTTTTTTTTAAGGAGTATTAATCATTTTAAAACCGCGAACTCGCAGTCCCCAGAGTGCCGTCATTGTACTGTATCCGGTGGATGTGACGTAGGGTCAAGGCATGGAGCTCTTCTGTCTGTTCGGATAATCTATGTGCACGCGCCACAGAGTTCTTCGGACGATTTGGGTAGATAGGATAAATTCAGTGAAATCATGTTGACGAGCGGCAATTCCGATCCCAGCGGTGAAAGCGACGAGAAAGCTGCGTTTGATTTTCAGGGCTACCAATTCGCTCAGATACGGAAGATCAGAGCAGCGGGGATGATAGCAGCTCGAGGAGCGAGACAGGCGACGCAGAAGCCCGCATGGGAAATTTAGTATGTGCACACGCTGCTCTCATCGACGGCTTACGGGAGAGATCGAGTGTCTTTGCTATTGGGGGAGCGAACAACACCGCGCTCTGGCAACTAAAAATTAAAATGGTATCAGCTAGTATTTAAAGTAATTCTTGCCAATTTTTACTAACAAAACTGCAATGTTCACCTTAACACACGCAGCTCCATGACGCTTTCGCATGCATGTTCTGCCTCTAGCTTACGTCACGCTGTTTTAGTACTTTTACTCTTATTGGCTAAAATAGGTCACGTGATAATACAATGGCGCTCTCCTGGAGTTTGGTAAATTTGACGGTATCACAGCATTTGGTTAACTATTTCTGCGTTAAAATAAATTCCAAAAAAAAATACAGTTGAATACCACTTGACTAGCTCTTTCAGATGAAATATAGCTTTACCATACCCGAACCTTTTCTTTAACAAACAGCACAATAAATAGGAAATAAAACAGAACTCATTTTACCGTAAAGTGACCGAAAAATGACCTCATTTCCAATAACTAACGAGCTGGCCATGCCTGTGTTAAAACCCTGCAGTACATAAGACCAATTTAGTGTGTATACCCATTGTTAACAAGCATCACAATAAAAATTAATTTAGGAACGACTTTTACCAATTTTGACCTTATTTGACCCCAAAGTGACCTTTAATGCCGAAAATCCAGGTGGTATCCCCTCTTACCTTAAACCAAACCACATAAAGAACAAATTTAACATGGGTATCCATTTTAACAAACAATGCCATCAAATGTTACATTTCGTGTTCTTAGTCGGCCTACTAATACCGGCAAGACATCATCAGCGAAGCATAATAGAGCATCATATTCATCATATCATGACGAATGCAATAATATCGTGTCAGAGAAATATCATCATTCGACGAGCTTTCGGTCTTTTGGTATGTGTTGCACGCGAAAATAGACATAACGTCACTTCGTTACGTTGCAGAGATGTTGCGAATCTGAATACTGAAAATCTGCAGTCGCATGGATCATGTCAGGACTCGCGTCTGAGGTTCTGTAAAATGGCAGAGCATACGTAGGCAGAAGGCACCACGCATGCATACGCTTACCGATACAGCCCTCAAATTTTGGCTATCAATTTCTGCCAGTTTCTTGTGAATATTAGACACAAGTTTAGTTTCATGTGGTCAAACTTGTTTTATTTTGTAACTGTTGTTACATGTGTCACTTTCGCGGAGTTAAACAAAAAAAATGATTGCAGATTAGGTTATGAAGTTGACTACATATTTAAAAACAACAGCTTTATTCCAGTCAGATACAAATGAATTCTTTACAATAATAACGTCACATATCGTTTGGTTGGCGCTATATACTGGTCTGCAAGTTGACTACATAAAATACCCGTTTGGTAGTCCATTTCAGCGTATTCACCCAATTAATCTACAATCATTTCGCACAGACAATATTTATTTTCAGGGGAAGCCCATATCCATTAAACTGGTAAAGAGGCTTTTTACTGGAACTTCTCTATTCAGTAAATACGTTCTTAATTTCCTTTTTCGTTGTGTTATATAGCAAATTTTGCTAGATGTTCTCACATTAGAATAGAGGAGAATTGTATGAGGCAGGCTTAGATGTTCAATTAGCATCATGCTGCTTACTATTGCAAGGATATCGATTTACTCTTCACGAAAACTGATTTGCGTTGACATAGCTTCTTGTCATAGTCAGCGAAACGCATTAGAATAGAAGATTCGACCGATGAAAATTGTGTCAGTGGATCAAATAGGCATCAAATGTGGGCCATCGTCAATTTCGTTGAAAATAATGTGTTCTGAAAGATACCAGATCCTATTTGGATAGTATTATATTGGAAAATGTTTATTAAATTAGGAAATTTACGTTGCATTACTGCCTAGCTATACTCTCCAAGTCGATGAGAAGGCGGAGTCCCTCATAGCAAAGGATTTGAATTAGCCCACTATGTGTTGTTTGAAACATTATTCAAATTGCCACTGAATTCATCTTTAAAACGAAGTATTACTGTGGAGATTCCATCTGTTGTATTTCAGTCTGAGCAGATTGTTTGGAAAATATGGTATGTTACTTCCCCGAGGTTGTTTAACTTTATTATCGCGGATAAGGCGACGAACTCTCCTGTTACCAATACAGCCATGTGTATCATTTTGCGAACAGATATTCATTTATTTGTTATTAAATGACATACAAAAAGGCAATGAGATATCTATAAATAAAGCATAGTGGAAGGAATTTTTAGCCATTTTATCTCATCCTTCCATTAATGATCATTGCAATTTTGTCTCCCTTTACATATTCGGTGAAAATTTTAACACACGTTAAAATGAAGTATTCCACAAGGTAGTTATTGCGCAAACAGGCAATTCTTCTACAAATCATAAATCTATAACTCGTCATTGATGTTGATATTTCTTCGGCTGGAACAATACATATTTTATCATTCAGACGATTTCTCTGGATATTCATTCGTATATGAAACATGTAAGAAAAATTTGTGATTTTCCAAGACCAAGTAAGTGGTTCGAGGGTTTAATTTGAGCACGAATGAAATTGCAACACATATAAGGGAAGTGGGAAGAGGTGCCGACATACTGACTGCGTCACATGACTTCACAGAATAGTCTTCTGGTTAACCTATTCTAAAGCACATACCAAGAATCTAACGATTCGTGATATGTGTTGTATCTCAGGTACGCTTTTATTGTACCTGTTCATGTGGCAACTTGGATGATATGACCACACGGCCCCTAGCACCGGCATAAGCGGTATTAGATACAAATCTAGAGAGCTATGATGGAAATGCTCTGACAACTCGTATACTGGTAATTGGTGAGCTGTTTCGCTGTGACAACTCGTACATTGGAGATTGGTGAGCTGTATCGTCGTCAGATGTAAATGACGGCATTTAACACAAAAGACTAGTCTGTAAGGCCCGATGTCGACCCAGCATCAACTTCCCACAAATGCCAACATATATCAAAGACCAAAAGGTCTGTACAGGGGGCGGGCCTCGGGGACGAAACGTCCACCAGCAGAATCTCGCCATATACAGGAAAAAATTACAACACATATAAGGGAAGTGGGAAGAGGTGCCGACATACTGACTGTGATGGCAGTGTGACATAGATGACAACCCTCAATATTTTCATCCCCAAATAATCCATAACACTTGACTCTTTATTATGCTTATTATGCAAATTGCTTCGAAATTCATCAATGATCCGATATGGGTGTGCCGAGGTGAAGAATTTCATGAAATAGACCCATTAAATCACCCCATTTAATTAAAATTATTATTAGAAGAATTTTTTTTATTATCATGGGATCATTTAATGGCAATTAAGTAGAATTGAGAAAATTTAATGGCCTTTGTATTACCAGGAAAATATAATGGCTCGTATTTAATTATCATTAAAGGTTTATATTTTGAAAATTTAATGGTCAGCAATGTCCAATGAAATTTTAACTTTATTTCGCCATTATAATGGCTTTAAAAAGGAGCGGTACTCCTGAAATAATTAAAAAGGAAATGATCATTAAATATTTTATGACTTCAGTAGTTCATTTTAATTGTCTTCTAACACTGCAATATGAAAATCTAGGTTATATTCAGTTCAGGATTCAGATCCTCTGCCTTCGAGATGGACCGAGTAATTTCTCGGAGCAAACCGAGATAGCAGAACCCGGACCTCTGGCGACATTTCCCAGTTTCCTCTCGGTTCAGTCTCGATCGAAACGTCCCGATTTTCGAGATGGATGAGAAATGTATCGGTTATCTCGAATGGGGTCCCAGTTTCTATATGTCCGTGTTCTGTTATCTTTACGTTGGGCGTTTCAAAGATTCTCGGGCGATCATGTTGTTGTGCGGGCACCATATTTTGGAACCGCTCGTTTAATATGCATATCCCGACAACGGATTGTTTAGTAAAGATGTTTTCCGTGCTATTCTACGTTCAATCTGTATATCAATGCCATGATGTTTAAAGTCTAATTGAAAGAAAAATGTTTCATCTATCTATTGTGAATATATATTTGAATGGTCGTTTATCACCTCAATAATTGAATGGATACCTCGCCAGTATCCGTCGTAGAATCAAACATCGGAGATTGTCGTTTAGGCTTCTCTTGTATTAAATAGGATATCCGTTTATCAAGTTAAGGTTAATATTTCAGCCTCACTCAGAATAGATACAGTCAGTCCAAGGCGTATCGACGGGTCAATGTGTCGATTTGTTTTCGTTACCGGTACATTCAGTGTGGTAAACAGGATTTTACCCTGATCAGTGAATCGATTTTTTCTCTTTCTTCCCATGTAAAGTTTCTTCCATCCGTTGTTGATTTTTCTTTCCTCAAACACTCAATATTTCATAATGTACACATGACCACCCTTTGAATCCATTCAATTAGACCTGATTTTGAGGCCGATTCTTCATCTTTGGGCTTGATTTTCATTCTATTCCCAGTCGACAACATCGTTCTCTTGGTGTGTTTTTTTTCGCGGGGGGTAGACTGCTTCACTCTGCTCAAAGAGAGTGAATGACAAAGGGACTCCGGGGGGCTCCGGGAATCTGTCTACAACCCCTTGTCATCATGTTATGTGCTCCATAATTTCATCGGGAGTTAATTATTACTCATGAGAAAGTACTTTCACAGATTGGATGCTATACGACAGATTTCAGGAGACATGTTGATCAGAACCGTACTGCCCTCCTCGCCTGTTTCTTTTAAGGTCCACGACTCATTTTGATTAAACTGAGTTCTAGGACTTAAGTTTCAGCTAAAGAAAAAACAATAATGAAAGCAGACGTCTAATGGTAAATACTTATTTAAGTGGTTATTTTCAACGCTTTGGAGATTAGTTTCAATGCCCAAGAAACATGCTGTTGTGGGAATTTGGAAAGGAAGGACAGCTTCCAATGTGGATATACTATAGCAAAGCATGGACCCGGAATTGCCTGAAAAATTATATCTGACTTCCCAGCTCTGAATCATGTTCAATGTTGTTAGAAATTGAAGCACAACTTGCTAAAGCATTCCATTGATGTTTATATTGTTCAACCACAATTGTTCAATTGTGAATGTCCATTCACCTAAACGTGCTAGAAATTGAACCACAGATTCATCCAGATTTTCAATCAAATTCATTCAAATTTGGAAACCTAAAATTTGCCAATCAACCGTTCTGTCTCTTGACAATTAGAAATTGACAAGGGCAGCTCCCGGCTTTCAAACTAATACAATCTATGAAAGGGAGATAATCTTTGGGCATTAGATTGAAGAAATGTCTGTTTTGCTTCATGCTAATGTACAATTTAACCCCACCTGGCCTGGGGGGGGGGGCCGGAAAGTGCCCCCCCTAGTGAACTTTTCTCTGCTGCTCCGAAACGACAAAACCGAGGAGGCTGAAACTTGGTGACTTTAAAGATTATCTTATTGGGGTCATTTTCATATACCTCCGGGCAGAGGATCATGGGTAAATTCAAAAGGGCGGCCATGTGGTATCAGCGAAAGTCGTGTTTTTCAATCTTTTCGCTCCATTTTTTCACATTTTCCTTGCCTGAAAGTCCTTGAAAGTATTTTATTTATACAAAACTAATTATTCTATATTTTATTTATTTTTATTGAGAGAAAAATCGGAAAACGGAAAATTTCGAAAAGTCGACCCCAAAAAGGCCGAAAATGGCTTCCGAGAAGATGACGTCACTGTGACGTCATCATGGCGGCCATCTTGGATATTTTTTACATTTTCCGGTAGAGCTTGATCCCAAGATACTCTGTGTTAGGTTTCAGCGCTCTAGCCTTAGTGGTATAGAAAATATACAGGGGGGGGGGGGCACTTCCCAGGCTGCGATACAACCCAAATCGCCCAGGCCAGATAGGGTTAATGGCCATTAAACTAAATAATACTCGTGAATTCTTGCTTATTACAATTTGATAGGCATTAAAATTCTGAAATAATTTGATGGCCATTTAGAAAAATGGCTGATTTAATGGCCATTATTTAGGTCATTCAGCCGTTTCAAACCCATTAAAAAAATAACACCGCATACTTGATCATTTTAAAACCCGAAAGCATTAAATTCCACTGTTCATATCCCACTTTGCATAGAACCATTAAACGATAAATGTAGCAGTTTTATGGCATGTTTATTGGCTTTATGAAGATATAAAGCAACGTTCCTGGACATTTAATGCTACCTCCTTGCAGTAGGGGATATAGTTACCGGTAAAACCATATCAGCCGTCGGAGAATGTCGTTTAGGCTTTCCTTGTATTAAATAAGATATCCGTTTATCAAGGTTAATATTTCAGCCTAACTCCTTACAGATATAGTTAGTCCAAGGCGTATCAACGGGTCAATGTGTCGATTTGTTTTCGTTACCTGTACATGTACATTCAGTGTGGTAGACAGGATTTTGCTCTGATCAGGGAATCGATTTTTTTCCTTCTTCCCATGTAGAGTTTCTTCCATCCGTTGTTGTTTTTTTCTTTCCTCAAACACTCAATATTTCATAATGTGAACATGGCCACCCTTGAATCGATTCAATTAGACATGATTTTGAGCCCGATTCTTCATCTTTGGGCTGGATTGTCATTCTATTCCCAGTCGTTATGTTGTTGTGTGTTTTTTTTTGGGGGGGGGGGGCGGGGAGTAGACTGCTTCACTCTGCCCAAAGAGAGTGCATGACAAAGGGGGCTCCGGGAATCTGTCTACAACCCATTGTCATTATGTTATGTGCTCCATAATTTCATCGGGAGATAATTCTTACTCATGAGAAAGTACTTTCACAGATTGGATGTTTTTTCGACGGATTTCAGGAGACATGTTGATCAGAAGAACCACACTGTCCTCCTCGCCGTGAAGTGCAGTATGAACATTTTTTTTAGACGAATCACGCTGTGCTAGCTAGCGATTTCCAGTCAACCGAGTTTGAAACATTCGGTATTGATCGATTATCTCGGGAAATCGCTCATGTCCGTTGTGTTTTCTCAACTGGTCAAGATATCACCATTCAATACACTCTACTGAATCTATTCAATCTTTGGGCAAGTGGTCGAGATGCGAGGAATTGCGCATTCGATCACACCATTGTCTGAGCAAAAGTATCGGCTTCTTTGCTGTGTATTTTGGTTTATTATAAACCCTTCATATGTCTTACTCCCCTTGTACAACGCACGTTTTGTTTGTCGTAACGTTGAGTATGTGAACAACCACCACCGTTTTAATGTTGCGTTTAATTTAATGCAGTCTATGTGCCGATCTTTCCTGAATATTACGTGACAGATTGGCTGCGACAAGCTGAACCATCCTTAGGCATTCACACCAGTCTGTCTTAATATCTTTAGACGTATTAACTGTATATCGCATCCGAGATACAGAGAGTACCTTCAATCAAAACCCATCTGGAGATGTCAAGGGCGTTCATCTAGTAGGAGTACTAATGGATTTTTCCTTTATTTGCTTTGGTGAGAGCTTGTAAAACAGGACGTTCTGCCGTAGGCTATCAAAGAAGGCATATTGTCATGGAACATCCACGGATTGGGAAAGCGTTCTCAAGATCGCTAAGCTAAGAAGACTTTCAGGTGGAGCAGACTGACTTATTCGTTTATCTCTATAAACGATCCCGATGTTTTCGCAAACGAATGCCTGCATGTCAACCACTGAGTTAGGCTCCTACACGACCGATCAAAGTGTTTTACGCGAAAATAGCTTTTATCGTTCAGTTAGTTCGGAAGGTTCGCGAATTTAGATTTGTTAATCGCTATATACAACAATGAAATGTGTTGTATACGCACTGATTTGTCAGGGCTGTGGAAAACAGTATATCGGTCAAACCACAGATTTAAGATCTAGATTAACTGTTCACAGGCAACAGATTAATAATGAAAACCATTGTCATCTCCCTGTCAGCCGACACATCAGACAGTGTGCCATACATTTGACCCCTTCTTTTAAAGTTTTCCCTTTTTACAAAGTACTAAATGAGAATCAAGCCTTATTGGATGTTAAAGAAACGATGTTTATAGAAAGGTATGGTTCCGAATTAAACGGATCACATAGACCTTGAATATATTTGTTATTTTGTTTGTTTAACGACTTTGTGAAATTAGATTTCATGCAATACATGTACGTATTTATCAAACTGTTGAAGCATGTCATATCCTGAAAATACCCACCTCTGCTTCGCAGACCAATTATGTTTGATTTTGATTATTGTTTACTGCATGTATTGTACTCGTTTGAATTATCCCTTTTAATCTCTCTTTTCATGTTTTTTGTGACCAACTGTTTCTATTAATGTCAGCATGTTATCAAGTCACTGCTTGCTTAAGCCAGGCACGTCGTCTAGCGACCGTTGTGCCCTGTATTTGTATATATACCAGTCTGTCATTTGAAAACAGTATTCCTTGAAAAGAACATTACGTTCGAAACTGCAGTCGGAATATAATGATGTAGAAAGTTGAGAAGGTGTTTTCGTTATTTTTCTTACAACAATGACTTTATAGATTTCAATATTCAATTCCACAAAGCAAAAACATCTTTACATCAAGATATTACACAGCAAATAATCAACAATTTGAGGTACTGAGGGACCGTGACACTCACATATAATAGTCGATCTTTATTGCTGTATCAAAGATTCAGTTTTTGTTCGAAGGGGCTGAACAATGTGCTGCTACACTGCGATGTGTTTTTAGTAATATTATGACAAGACGTTACACTTGTCGTCTGATTCATTAGCGGTTTGGCAGATGGTATTGTGAATAAGGATAGGCTTTCTCAATTGTTCATCAGTATACCTCTATAAATATGATACCATGATTAACTGAATCTGACCTACATATGGTGAAAGATTCAGTTTCTCTATTGGTTTACATCCGTTGCTTTTAGCTTCCCTAACCTACTTGTGCTGAGGTTATATTTAGTTACCAGGGATGCGCAATGCATGATGGGATTAGAAGGGGATAAATTCTTATCGGGATTATTCCTGTCAGGCCTGAAGCTTTGCACAATCAAAGCGTGACTGAGATACATCATTCTTTAGATGACGACTTTACAACGAATATTATGGATTAAGAATACTGATCAGCGATACGGATTTGATATTTTTGGAACATCATGATGTCTTGCCGGCATCATTGAAAACTGTTGACCGCTTCTCTCTTGCAGGAAACAAGCCTATGTCTATGTATACTATGATTGTCTTTTTGAATTTGGTGCTAATACTGTTATATGGAATATGGAATAGGTCTTTGGATTATGGACGCGGATATTCTCTAATGGACGACGGTTGGATTATGAATGACGGACTAGACGCTTGTAATTTTGGACCTATCCAGGCCTGGAGGAGGGGCCTAAATATATTTCTCAACCTTGCAACTCGGGGGCCACAATATATCATGGGGTCAAGCTCTGACAGAAAGTGTAAAATCTCAAAGATGGCCGCCTCGATATTTTCCGGTGTCAGATGTTTCGAATTTTTTCATTCATATATTTTTCTCCGCACAAATGAATGACAACTTAGAAAGCAATTATCTGATGCGATCTTGAGCAACATCAGTTTTCGGGTACGGGTGTCCGATCTATTATCGTGCGTTTTTGAAGGTTTATTTGGAATATATAAAAAAGTACTTCTTGAAATGACATGAAAACTGACACGATGATTGCTGAGCTCGTCGGCTATCTTCTGTTATGAATTCCATCGATGACGTCACTCCCTTCTGCACGTGCGAGAGCTATTTTTAACTCGACTTTTCAACTCAGTTCCCGCCGTGGACAGTATCAGTTATCGGACACCCATCGTGAACAAGAATTTGACGTTGAAGTACAATGTATTTTCAAGTTTTGTGCACGACAATCGTTAGTTGGAGGTCTGTCGCTTAAGATGATACGATCATTGTTCAATTTCTATACGTATTTACTGAAGAGCGAGATCGGGAAGACAAGGTGGTAGATCGAATTTCGCACTCTGCCACAACACGAGACAAAAATGTTAGATTGAAATTTTTCGACTTTCGTGGCTACCTATAATTTTATATTTTGCATAACAATTAGAAATGATCTCCCCTTTGTTCTGACATATTATTGGCTTGTCATCACGCGCACAACACGTACGCACGAGATGCGTGTCCGATAACTGACCTGCCCGATAATCGTTCCGACACCCGTACCTAGCACATACCCGCCAATGGAATTTACCCATGATCCTCTACCGGGAAAGGTGGGTAAGCAAGTAGTTTCAAAATGACTCTAGTTTCAATTCCATTCTCCATTTTCTCCATTTTCAGGCATTTCGGCGTTCGATTTGATAGGAAAGGGGGATTTCGAGTAAGATCACGAAATCTTCTATGTCTGTCTACATAACCATATTGTCGTATTTTTCAGACGGTGAACCAGAAAAACTAGTATCAGTCTTGTTGGATGGAGAAGAAAGCGATCTAACCTTTGTGGAAAGCATACCGGAAGGGGTAAGAAGCTATCAAATTGAAGGTTTCTTTTTCAAACTAGAGGGTCTCAGTTTAACGCTGCCTTCCTCGCAATTATATTTTCTGATGATAAATCGGGCTGAATTGAAGGAAAACAGCCGTGGGAACTCGCATCCTGCGCGTATTGTATTGTTTCATTTATATACGGTTCTCGGAAAGGTTCCGGTAATGCGTGCCAGAAGCCATATTTCATCAATCTGGTAGCATGTTTTAGAGAAAAGTGAGTCTCGTGATGAAGTAGATCACGATGAAACATCATCTTAATGGTCACAAGACCATCTGACTAATACCATTGTTTAACTTTTTATTAGACAAGAATGCTTGCATCATGTCCGACATTCAGTAGCAAGTCATCGTCCATGAACAAGTTAGGTATCTATAATCGAAAGACACCATTCATCAGACAATATTACCATCAAACGTTAAGCAAACATTAAACGTACATAAACACAAGACAACTTATTTCAAGAGAGAAGCGGTAAACTGTTGCCAAAGATGCCGAGAATACACCACGATGTATCGCCAAATCTGCATCACCCATCTCTATTCTATTTTAAGTGCAATTTCAAAAGTCGTTCTTTTGAGTACCGTATTGTATCTCAGTTACACTTTGATTCTCTGTGGTTATATAAACATTATGCACATGTTGTATTTCACGATGTTCAAACGATTCCAAAATCCTCGTCGCCAAACATAGTGTTGTACAAACTATATGATACAGTAATATATCATTATTGTACATTATATGAGAATTTGGTAGTCGAAACCTACTATTTTTTGCTAAGTCGATTTCTTCGATATTGAATCAGTATTTGTTTCGGGCTATGTGGAACTAAAAGTTACGAAACGAACATCTTGTACTTGTTATCAGTGTATGATATTCACTGCGAAATTTGAGTAACTGCGAGTGAAAGTGCTTAGTCGTATGGCCCAATCAATATCTGCAAAAGTGTTTCTTGATTTCTAATAAGAAAACACCGTCACATTTTAAATAGGGTCTAGCAAGGTATAAGAAAATATGTAAGGATATGCATAAGTATACCAACATGTAGGCATGCTAGCTGGCACATCAGTTAAGTCGTGCCTCCAACCAACGGCTGTGAAGGCGTTGCGTGAAAGAAGTAGGAAAAAACGGAATATGGTCAACGACTCTCTTGGACGGTTGAAATCTGTTGTTCAAGTTTGTTGGTGTAATTATACTCGCTGCATGATTTGTGATAACATATATCGGGAATCGAATCTAAACACCTGTCTGCTTCTGTTGAATTCAGAAAATATGGTTACGTGGTATTCGGCTGATGAAAGCGTGAACATTTCCAACATATGTCTTATCTGAATTATTCCCATTGTAATAACGTAGCTCAAAGGATAGCTGTTACATAGATTTTTTCGTGGCCATACTTCTACTGTGCAGAAAATCAATTGAGCTCATTATGCCATGTTTACATGAACAACAATTGGGCATACCGTTACAATGGTACAGGCATCCATTTCATATTCAATAATTTCACACCGAAACACAATCGATGGACAATTCACGAGCTTGGGTTTGGAAACTGCATGCACTCGGGAGCGGGATAACAAATATGCCAGGGGCATATTGCGCTACTAGCTGCTTGTATGACAGAATGCACATATATTTTCTAATTATAGCCTCGAGCAAATTTATGGTAGTTTGTACCCAGAATGATCTTTTAACTGTGTTTACCTTGTCATCCGCTCAAAATAACCAACTATTGGACACATCAAATCGCATGTCGAGAGTGGACCCTATATAGGGATGAACGATTCGCTCTATGTAGTGTGCGATACACATCGCATGCTGATAACAAAGTAGGAGCGCAGCGTGCAAGATCTATGGCTTTATGTTTCGTATCTTTTGTCTAACTCCGTTTAACCCGGTGCTAAGGGCCGTATGAACCCATATGCTTCAAGATCACCATGGTGTTGATATGAACAATCACAATCAAAGCGTGACTGCGACACATCATTATCTAGATGACTTTACGGCTGGATTGACAGTTTTTCATATGGATAAAGAATACTGATATAGCTATACGGATTTGATATTTTTGGAACATCATGTCTTGCCGCATCATTGAAACCTGTTGACCGATTCTCTCTTGCAGGAAACTAGCCTGTGTTTATGTATACTGTAATGATCTATATATTAGAACCGTCGAGTCTCCCCTCTAACCAGCCCTATGCTAATGATGTACATAACATTCTATGTACGCGAGCTGTATGCTAATGTTGGAAGTTGCACGGTAGCGCCCGACTACCGAACTGCTACCGAATACTGTAACTTAATATTTACATGATTAATTGGTTAACCGCGACGCACGTATTTACCTGTATAAAATCAGAGCGATTTGTGGTAAAGACCAATCCATGTCTAACCGTCGTGTTTGTGTGTGACTATCTGTGTTTGTCCTCCGTGAAGACTATCTCATATACTATGATGGTCATTTTTAATTTGGTACTAATGCAGTTATCTGGAATATGGAATAGATTTTTTGATTATAGACGCGGATATTCTTTAATGGACGACGAATGATTAATGAATGACAGACGAGACGCTTGTGATTGAAAATTTGAACGAAAAACGTCTCGTGTAGTATATTTTTCATTAGCCAAATAAAAACTAGGTGTAATTGTTGATTATTTTATTCACAACGCTTCCAGGAATCCCACCACCATTACTAGCAATCGGCCGTAACGTCATCACTACTAGAGACAACTCTTGCAAAGAGACCTCGTCGCACGTTTTGCCCCGAAATCCATCCCGAGGACACAGACCACCGAATAATTCACAGTACAGAACAGTACCTGGCTGATTCGCTAGTTGAATCTAAACTTTCGCCTTACGATAGGTATTACGACCCTATTATTACAAGCGCAATAATAGCACTAATCGTTTGACAGCGGTCGCCCATCTAAACCTTAGGCTGTGTTCGCTTGTACAAATGAAGTAATTGCTCTTTTTGCCCTTTTCTGTGCCTGCCGAAAGCAGTGCTCATGCACCGCAAGTATTCCTAGGTACGGTATTGAACAATAATTTGAAATAATATCTGCAGCAGAATAGAACAAATACCATACTTGCCAACCGCACCATCCTTTGGTTACTTGGTGTCACGAAGAGGGTAAAATGAAAGGAATATTGAGCTTTGGCAGAGATTACGAAGTGAATCCAATTTGGCTGTCTAAAATGGATGGTGGGAGGGTCATTATGGCCCCGCTGCCAGATTTTTCATCGCAGCTCCGAAACTAAGAGAACTAGAGAGCTGAAACTTTATGAATTTTCTGCAAATGTTATTGGTGTCATTTTAAGACTATTTGAATGCAAAATACAAAATGGTGTGCAGACCGTCCTCAGAAAGTCGTGTTTTCGGTCTTTTTCCGCGAAATAACCCTCCCTCCCCCCACTTGCTGGCTGAGGCAAGCCCCAAAATGGACCAGGCCTGGTAGGGTTAATGATAGTTCTAGAGCTACGGTAGAAACGACATTGGTACACAGAAACACATATATCCATACTGTGGGTTATATGATTGTTTTGACAGATTGCGCCGCTCTTACGTTCCCATCATCCGCGTGCGTTAGCGCTCAGTTCTAGTGAAAAGACACTTGCAATTATGAGATAATTGGACCGCGGGTATCTATAGAATGTCGGATTTGATAGCCAGAGTCATGTAGCTTCATATATACAATATTATACATGCAAACCTGCTGATGCTGTCTTCCGCGTTGTCTGATTCAAGGAAGAAAGAATTGCCTATAACCTGGAGTAACCTGCTCTCGCACTAATACAGCAAGCTCGATCTAATGTTGATTTTGCATGCTACTTCCGTGGCTTTTCACACCCGATTGATTCAGTCAAATGTCCAGTATCATGCCATGACCATGTTCCCTGTGGTCCAATTTGTTTATGGAAATCCGATCCATTTTCCACCCATTCCATTTGTAAGAAATTCCTCGCACCGTTTCATAGACATGCCTGGCGAATCTGATGTTCTTCTGGATCGCATTCATGTCATGTTTTCCTTTGCTAGAATCCTTGCACAGGGTTCTAATTTCGTAATCGCAACCAATAATGTGTGTATTATTAACAGCATGTATGGCTGTCTGATGATGTATTAGCGAGGGCCCAGATATCGATTTCCTGGTGAAGTGTACTGTACAAAATAATGTTCCAGTGGCACGCACGTGCTCTAGATTTATCGCAACAGAAGACGTGCTGTCCTTTTAACACAAGGCATTGGTCGAATGATATAGTGGTGAATATGCCCACTTACCGACCAGAAATCACATGACCAGGCCACTATTCCGACAGTACTCCTCTCAAGGATATCGAAGGATCGAAAGTGACCCGTGTAATACCTCATCTACGCTTTTAGTATAATTGTTAATGCGGATACATGGAGTGAAATGATCAAACGGTCCCTAGCATTGGCTTAGATGCAAATACATGTAGAGAAGAGCAAATCATATAACAATGCTGCTAAGACTCTACGCTGAGTATTTATCGGCTGTCTCAAGTTTAATTGTAGGGAAGGCTTTCAAATATTTCACACTGATTGGCACATTTCGATTGCAGTCAGGTAAATCGTCTTCTCTATTAGATAGCTTGTACAACTCGATTCATCGTTTTCCTGTCCATATACACAAAGCAGTCACAGGGCGGATCGGCTTCTGGGCTCTTCTGTTCCTTATTGATAAGGACTGGGCGAAAGAGCATCTGTTATCAGTAGAATCTATTGACTGCTTCACTCTCACAACGATTTTTATAGGTGTTTTCATTTCGCATCTATTCGATTTCTGATGCTAAAATTTTATACCGTTCTTTAAATTGTCTTGAAAATTATGAATGCATTTTATTTAATGCTGTGTCTAGGTGCAGATTATACAACAATACGGTATTTGCGTTCATCTATATTTCACATGGGGCCCACTGCCTTACCGGCATCATTGAGAACTGTTGAACACTTGTCTTGTAGGAAACCAGCATGTGTTTATACATTTCATGCTGTGCCTGTGTGGGTTTCGTTTCGTGCGAACGAAGCTATTCGATTACATATAGACGCTAGGAAATTTTTCAGGCGCATCAGAAGTTAACGCCATGAAGAGGGGCGCAGATCACGATTATTTTTGCATAATCTGAGATCACGCTTGGTCTATTTATTTATTCTCTATGATTGGACAGGAATTCGAGGTAATGCGCATACAAAAGGTTATTTTCTCCAAAACGCCTCCAATATACTTTGAAAGAATGCTGAAAGGAAATATCTGATAAAAATGGTTAGCCACCGGGCCGTTGTCAAGAGACTAAAATGCCAGAAATGCTCAGCATTTTTTAATGCAAAATTACCATGATTTCTCCCTTATTTGTCAGCGTTTTCTCGATGTGGGCTAATTGCCTCGAAAACACAAAACGTTCCAATAAACTTTTACAACAGTTCCCTTTGAGGGGAACATTTTCTTTTCCCGTCCTATGTCTCAAATTGGATTTGCGTTGGCCATTAAACGAACCGTAAAATGACGTCAATATCAGCTCCTTAAGGCAAGGATCACAGCTTCAGGACGACTTTTGTCCAGACTGTCAGATTCAAACGTTCCGCAGTCAATTGTATTGATACATGGGCCCTCATATGTCCAACACAACTGACACCGTATTCTAACCTCATATTCTAGCAAATTGAATCAATTCCCAGTGGTTGCTGTCTTCGTTACAACTCCATTGGTTCGGTATAGTTCAGGCGTTGTCGATGAAAGGAAGCTGATGGGATAAAATTGAAAAGATGGATGCGAGTTACAGCATATGCGTCAATCAAGGAGCATTTACACGACCAAAATAAAAAAAATGTCGAAATTGTTGAGTATGCAATCAATAGTGAAGATCGTTTTACCTTCCGCCTGTAATTTCAATAATTGTTTTGAGAAGTTACCTTATATAATGTTTTTCATTGAACCGATCGTTCGTTTCTGTACCTGCACTGTAAGACAATATGAAAACACATCCTTCAATCACCATGCCATCATGAGCCATACATAACACACAGCAGTCGGTCGTGTTGGGAAGATCACCACATGATTGATGTTGTTTTACTAACTTATCCGATAAGCCAGCGATTCTTGTCTCCCTCAGCTCACAACACATGTAATAATTAGCAAAAGGATCTTCTTCGAATTGAGTGCGCAAGACATATGTTAATATGAACAAACTCCCTATGATCGAACTAGTGGATGAAGTGCTTCGAATGCCGTAAGTGTCGTTTTAAGCGAGATTAGGCACGTCTTATCAGGGCGGCGGCTGCAACAATATAGCAGACGAACACACAGACATACACCGCTTGTACTTAAACGTCGTGAGGAAGGTTCATATCCGCGAATTACGTCATTCGCCAGTTTCAGAGAGCGGACAGCGGAAAGCGGATTATCTTGCCTCACGAGACATGTATAAACTGGCCTCTTATAAAAAACGAAGAGGAAAATTAGGAAATCTGTAAATTATGCGAAAACCGCTGGAAGAAGCATTACATATTTGGTGCCAAAACGTGCCCTAATACTAGATTTGGTGTATGGCAGTTGTATGTTATATATTTCCATCAGTTTTCGTTGAATCGACAGTTTTGCTCATTTCCCTCTTTGCTTTCCTTGAGAATCCAGAGCAAACATGGAGCAAACACGTTCTCTCGTTCGCACTGCTTCATCCAGTTATGTGTACTCCAGTGCAAGGCGATCGCGGAACTAGCGAATGAGCTATTGTGATAAAATGCAATATGGGCGGGGAAAACATAACGGCGTATCTGATAGGGAATCATACAACACGATATCCCAATTACACGAAGGTGATGCTATGATGTTTCTGTATAGCTCAGTCAAGCTTAATAAACAATAACCCTGTGCAGTCTTTGTTTGAGATTTTTCGGGATTTTTGATAGAAAATCTCAGACAATAACATACTTTACGCGGTTTGGATAGTTGAGTTTTGTTTTTTTTCCGAATGCTTCAGCGTCGAGCAATATATCCAATTAGCGATATCTGACCTATGTTCGGCTTAAAGTTGCAAAATGTTTATCAAAATACGCATAATAGTCGAGTTTGTTCAGATAATACGATAATTTTATGCATATTTACCATATTTATGCAAGTCATCAATTCTTAAAAACACGCTGCATCACGTAGTGACGTGATAGTAACGAATGTGAAATACCCAGGAATGTAATACTTTTATCCGCAATTGATATCGGAACAGTCGGACTGAGAAAAGTAGCCATTTATCAATATATTCACTTTCCATTTTATGTGCGTTGTTATTTGGTGGTGGAAATTTATAGTTGCTGAATTGTTTCTTTAGAAATCTCAGTCGCTGTACATCTTGTTAAACCTTCTTTTTGCAGATGGAAAATATATGTGACCACGCCGACAGTTATTTAGTGGTGTATTCTGTAACAAGTAGAAGTTCGTTTGACTACGCCGTCGATGTACTGTATAAGCTCAGAAAACAAGACTGCAAAACGAGCTCGATAATCATCGTAGCGAACAAGAGCGACTTGGTACGCCCCCGTCGGATCACCACTGAAGGTATGCCACAGACAGTAATCCACTGTAATAGAGAACAGAATACTGCTTAACAAATTCTTTGTTATGATGGAATGAATATTCGAAGTCCTTTGTCATTCTAAAAGTAATATGCTAATTTTGAATGTTAACGCTGTTGTAAGAACCGTGATATCATGTTGGGGTCATTTTTGAGCCTACTTTCATAACCCCCGAGTAGAGGATAATGGGGAAATTCAAGATGGCGGCCAGGCTTGAACAGGTCCTAAAAAGCTATTATTTCTTACATGTACGTTACCGCGCATTCTTGAGTAGTTTTGATGTATGTCTTTTCCTGTTCAGCAACTTCTTTCCAATAATTTTCATCGTAAATAATCGCCCGATCCAATTCTTATGCTATCAACATAGGCTCCATTTGCACGATTACTGATTCTTCTCGGCAACTAGCACGAAACCCCCTGTAGCTCCCCCGTTATATGTGAAGGCCGACCCGATCTCTTGTCTCAATATCTCAGTCAATCTTCCAGTAACTGTTATTGGTAGTTTTAATGACTGGTCATATTGAAAGTGTTTCGCCAAAATGTATGAGGATAGTATCTGAATATATCTGACTAGTCTTGACTATACAAGGCCCAGGACGTTTATTGGAGTCTTGGTAGAATCTGCAAATTGCTCGCAGTGCGGATATTTCGATACATTTTCGTAAAGGCTTTATTGAGTCAGTATTCGAGAGGAAACTGCCTGACTTCCTGTCAGCGACTGTCTCGTGTGAGATGGTAACTCTTGTCCTGTTCTGTTCGGTGTTAAATAAATTACTACAACCGAAGGGATTCCCCGTTAACCTACTGGAACTAAAGAGAAAAAAAATCGATCTTCAACAGAATCTTCAAGATTCCTAATTGCAATCTCTCGTGGCGATACTGCTCACAAACCGGATAATATTGTCTGGGAATATCAGCACGCATTGAACACACTCGTACGTCGTCTGGTGAATGGAGGTGAACATTATAGTATTCAGGAATCAGTAACTATGGTAACTCCAATAGTATACAGGGTAGTTACGTAATACCGGACGAGTATACTAATTGCTAACCGCGAACTGCCGACCAACTATTAGATATATTACATACCATATGAGACATTCATATCATTGGCGAATTTGCAATAGCTTTAACCTTGTCCGAACTGAGGAGTTGTCATATCGACTTTCTCTTAATATTTTTTATTACTTCTGAAGCTAGTGATCTGAATATACCTCAATATATGCTGGGTCAATCTCTAGCAGAAAATGAAATTCCAGAATGGTTGCTTTGATGACGTCACAGTGAAGTCCTATTTTGCAAATGTATTTTTAGTCGATATTTTCTGGATTTTTTATTTATACATAAATAGAATATTAAACCATTATCTGATGTAAAATAATATAGATTTGCATATAGAGAAATGATCGAAATGGTGTGCAAAATAGTTTCAAAATGACCCAATATTATATGCTATAAAATCCTGGAGTGTCAGCCCTTTTTTGTCATTCTGGAGATAGTCTAGAAAGCTACGCATTCGAGCTGTAATGCCTCCCTTACGCGCAGACTATCCTGGTAGGATTAACCCTACCTGGCCCTGGCCTGGGTTGGAGGGTGTTGGGGGGGAGGGGGAGGGAAAGTGCCCCCCTCTCTCCCTGTGGGCTTTTTGCTCCTATCTCCGGAACGAAAAAAAAAAGAGCTGAAACTGAGTGACTTTTTAGATTATCATATTGGGGCCATTTTGAGCCTATTTGCTTGACCCCCGAGAAGAGGATCATGGGTAAACTTAAAATGGCGGCCATGTGGGCGTACCAGAAAAGTGATGTTTTCGCAAAAAAATACGCAAAAATTCAGCATATTTCTATGCCTTTCACGATACCTAATTGAAACCATATGTCTTAGTATCGCCACCCCCCCCCCATATTTTCAGCCCAGCCCCCCCCCACCCCCTTCCTCTCCACCCCCCATTAACCCTACCAGGCCTAAGGAAGGGGGCCAAAATGCCCCCTACCAAACTTTCTGCGCTATCTCCGGAACGACAAAAAATTGAGAGCTGAAACTCCGTGACGTTATAGGTTATCATACTGGGGTCATTTCGAGCCAATTACATAACCTCCCGAACAAAGGATCATGGTTAAATTTAAAATGGCGGATATATGGGATACCGAAAAGTTATGTTTTCGTCATATTTCTTGAAATTTTTTGCTTTTCTGTATGGAAAAGTGGGTAAAACCTATTTTGTTTCATATCAGATTATTATTTACTAATTTATCATGCTGTTTTTGCAAAGAAAAAAACAATAATTTTTTTTTTAAATTCTGACCCAAAAATTGTTCTTGCTGGCCATCTTGGATTTTTTACACTTTCTTGTAGAGCTTGACCCAAATATATAGTGTGGTAAGTTTCAGCCCTCTAGCCCTTAGCGGTAGCGAAAATATATAGCGGGATCCCCCCCCCCCCACCAAAGCTGCGGTACACCCCAAATCGCCCAGGCCAGATAGGGTTAAGCTAGCTTAAACTAGTATGTAATAAATTTTTTGTTCCTTCTTTCAGAGGGTAAGTCCGTGGCCAAAACGTATGAATGTAAGTTCATTGAAACATCAGCTGTATTAAATCATCAAGTAGACGAGTTATTGGTGGGAGTTCTCAGCCAGCTTCGCCTGAAGTTGCGGCGTGAAAAATCCAAGAGTCCAGACGCCAAACTCAAAGATAGCACATGTGGTGGAGCAAAGGGTTTACTAGATCGAATCTTCCGGAAGGAAAAGTCAGAAACCAAGTCATGTGAAAATCTATATGTGCTATAATGAGATAATCACCTGTCATCGTAACAGACCCAAATTTGATTCGTTATCGAGATGCTGGTCAAACTGCCACGTATTTATTCTTCGTTGGACACGTTTAACAGGGGACCATTTTTTAACGTTCCATTTGTCGTTCGATAAGAATGTTGAACTGAACACGCTTGCGAGTCCAGCATATTCCAAAGATTTCATTTAATTCAATTCAAGTTTCATCATCAAATGCTTAATCTCTAATTATTTACTACTTGAGTAGTGTCTTGTCTTTCAATGGAGGAAATATGTATTTGCCGAATTTTGTATTTCAGACCCTCTATCTGTACTTATGTGAGAAAGCTGTTCCAATCTTCATGAGATGCTGTGAATAATAACTTCATGAGTTCGATTTTAAAAGATTCTTTTTTATCGAGCAACTAAATTAGAAGATCTTTTTGGTCGGGCGAGGGAGGACTGTGTCTTATTTTATTGAGAGAAATTGGTTTGTTGCTTAAGTTTGAATGTGCGTATGTTTTCATGTGTTGGATTACTAAGTTATTGACTTGAGTACTTAGAATTCTGTTCGATCGTCGCTATATAACTGATGTTTTGCTGAACGCGACGTTAAACCTCAATTCTCTCTCTCTCTCTCTCTCTCTCTCTCTTGTGTCTTCAACTGTTCCCGAATTGGGCTTCATATTGAGCCTTTAATGAACAGCTGCACTGATGCCAAAAATAGCCAGGGGAACACAATCGAATAATTTATATGATAAACGGGGGAAATGGAATGAGCATACTGCTATCGTTTACTTGAGAAAATGTTATTCTTTTGTGGGACTCTAAAACAAGGTTAATTGTTTTTTTCTTCGAAATTGAGTTTGAGTTGAATATGACTTGACGTAGTTAATATCGACAATCTTGATAAATATCCGCCAATGCTGACAACCAAAATGATAATGACATCGGTTGGTGTAAAATAAAAACAAATGTTACATTTCTGCCCAATTATGGTATTGTGTTCTAAAATGTGCCTTAAAATTTGCTGCCTTGTATTTAATGCCCCACGTGCATGTACTGGTACCACAAGAAGTTAAGCCTCAATGTGACCACATGGCCCCGAATAACCACATGTTTGTCTCATGTACCCAATTTATACCTACCTGTACAAAATACAAGTTTGGAATTAATATACATGTATTATGATGAATTTGACAATGAAATGGTAAATTACGGTTATTAAATATCTTATCGTGTATTTTCTACTAAAATTTTCTTGCCTACAGTTTAACAGGGCGTTGCGCGCTTTTTTGGTTTTGTATGGCATCAATTGAATCGCTCCTTATCGTTATGGAGGACATATGCATTTGTATCATGATGTATTTGTCTTTTCTCCATCTTGTCAGTGACAGGAACTGATGTTTTGTAAGATCAAGTTGGTTGTCATGTTTGTGTCTTAATTGTGCCTCCATACATATCCACGATTTATTCTTCAATACATCTGTTGAATTTCTTGTTACCATTCTATATATGTATATACTATGCTTACAAATTTGGTTACATATTTTGTAAATATATGAATTATGTGGAAGTGTACATTAAAGAATTTGTATATATTTGAGCAAATCCATATATTGTGTCATGTTCATCTTGGCATTTTTATGAACCAATTATTCTTGTGCACTTTGCCCTTACACTGTAGAACGCTCGTTTGTAGCAATTTATAATTTAAATTAGCAAAAATGGTATTTTATTGTCCCCCGCTACTTAGTCGGTGGGGGGGGGGAAGAGGGGGAGTGGAAATACCGGTGTCGTTAATTCCGTTATTCCATAATTGCGTAAGATTCCCTTTTCCGATTTAATCTGTGTAATCCAATATGGCCTCCGTCAACCATATTGGATTTTAAGTAGTTGGGTCGATCTTGTCCGTACAATAACTCGAACGACTCAACAGATCTAATTCATACCTGGAGAGTGCCTTGACAGGACACGCATAATCCAATATGACCATCGTCAGCCATATTAGATTTTATTGAAGTTTTATCTTGTCCGGACAATAACTGGAGTACGATTTAACTGATCTACTTCAAACTTGGGGAGTGCCTTGATATTGACGAGAGAACGGTTGGAATTGTGTTTCATGGACTTGCATACTCCAATATGGCATCAGCGATATTGGGTTCTGTTGCATTTTAAGCAGTTGGATCTTGTCTGGACAATAACTAGAACGATTCAACTGTTCGCCTTCAAACTTAAGGAGTGTTTTGACATCGGTGAGAGGACAGTTGGGATTGGTTTTCAGTTAATTGTGTAATCCAAGATGGCCGCCAGCCATCTTTGATTTTCAGCAGTTGGATCTTGTCCTAGCAATAACTCGAGAACTATTGAAAATATCGATTTCAAACTTGGAGAGTGGTTTAACATCAGTGAGAGGGCAGTTGGGATTGCTTTTCAGTTACCTGCATAATCCGAAATGGCCACCTTCAGTCATTTTCTTGTCTGCCAATAACTATAAAATATTAAACCGATCGTTGGAATTATGTTTCTTGGACATGCATAATCCAGCATGGCCGCCATGCATCAGCGATATTGGGTTATGTTGCCTTTTAAGCCGTTGAATCTTGTCTGGACTGCAAACTTGAGGAGTGTCTTGACATCGGTGAGAGAAGAGCTGGGATTGCTTTTCAGTTACCTGTGTAATCCAAGATGATTGCCAGTCATCTTGAATTTTCAGTAGTTGGAGCTTGTCCGGACAATAGCACCATGTTATTCCTCTCCAAATCCGCGGATCGTGATCACTTCATGGAACAGCCTGTTAGAGCTGTTACTTTTGCAACGACAAACCCAAGACGGGGCCTGTAACATTTGTGTATTACATAGACCTGAAACAGACAATACCCTACTTAACACGGCACACACCATTGTACGTGCAGTAAGGCACTGGAGCAAACTCTGGGTAGATGGGTATCATTTATTGGTACAGTACCAACACATAAAGCAATCAGTATCGGTATCTTGAAGGGCGACTGACATGCGAATCAGACCGTTTAATTTGCCACTCTGAGTCCAGTGATGACAGGGTATTATATCTGCCTGTACATGTGATGAAGAAAGCCAAGATCTATTACAGACCAGTGGCATATACAAAATAGGATGGGGTTTTCGAAGTCCACGAGTTCTAGTTACTAATTCGAATAAGACAGTGCCCATCTCTGTTTTGCAAATAATTATTTTGTTCACAGACCAACCAGCTTATCTTCGAGAGAGGAGAGATTGCAAACGTTCATTTCGCACAAATCTCCTCCACACCCACCCATTTCCGATGAAAAGTGTACCCATACTCTTGCCTCGCTTGTAGACAACGGTGTCATCATGCTAAAACCCAATATTAAAACGACCTGATGTAATATGCATTAATAAATCGGTTGAGCACAAGTTGAAAAAATATATTATCTAATATTCGCATACACATGGCATGAGACAACACATACCGTCCGAGAACATCACACCGAATTTGAGAGACACGACAATAAAACGGGCATTATGGAAATGTTGTTTTGATATTTTTGAGATTCAAATATTATAAGAATGTTTTTTTTCTAATATATTAAAAGCCATTTCCATCTCAACCGGATATGAATCACTGTGAATCACTGGTAAATAATACGCCGGTTTGCTGCTGATGATGTGGATAGCAATTACAGAATTTGAAATCATCCACCCTTCAATTCATTGTGAATCGGTATACTACATGTATCTCACTTTTAATGCTGTGTTCAAATGAAGTATGATCCTCCTCCATCTATGATATACTACGGAAAATTCCGATATTTTCAATACAATTTTGTGCAAAAATGGCTTCGACACGAGCAAGAATGGCGTTGAAACGTTCGTGTCATGCTCAACACAACTGTAACGTTAGAATGGTTTGAACACAAATGTTCTCAGCGTATCAGTTTCGGCTGATTTTTTACATGTACGTACGTTGTCAAATTTGCATTCTCGACAAGGCAATGGCACCAGTAGAAATGCAGATGAGAATGTTAAACGTACTCGTTTCACAAGTATAACTGCATATAATCAGTAGTTACACGTATTCTTCCACGGAGGCCGCTCAACCTTTAGCTATAGATTTCAACTGAGGGTTATAGAATGTATGTAATATTCGTTTCTTGCCCAGGTGCGTGCGGCATCCTTGTCAACATCATTGAAAAGTGAGGGCCGCTTCTCTCTTGCAAGAAACTAGGTTGTGTTTATACAATAATTTATTTTATGCTGCCTGGATTTTGTTCTTAACCCTACCGGCGGAGGCTATTGTGCCCCCCTAATGGCTCCTCCCAAGGCCAGAACAAGTTCCAAAACGCCCAGGCCAGATAGGGTTAATATGGTCGTATGAATGAGGTTTTCCGATTATGGACATAGACGATGGTTGGCTCATAAACGTCGGATCTGATGTTTGTGTTACATAAGCCTGTCGATCGCCGTTTGCGGAAAACTGGAACTGGATTCGATATGATTATATTTCAACATAAGGCATATGCTTTTTCGTGACAAACTTCTATTACAAGCGTCTGGTCCGTCATTCATAATTCAGCCGTCGTCTATTAAAGAATATCCATAATCGTCCATAATCCAAAGACCTATTCCATATTCCATATAACAGCAATAGCACCAAATTCAAAAAGACAATCATAGTATACATAAACATAGGCTTGTGTCCTGCAAGAGAGAAGCGTTCAACAGTTTCACTGATGCCGGCAAGACATCATGATCTTCAAAAAATATCAAATCCGTATCGCTGATCAGTATTCTTAATCCATAATATTCGTTGTAAAGTCGTCATCTGAAGGATGATGTATCTCAGTAACGCTTTGACTGTGACTGATCTTGAAGTACATGGATTCATACGGCCGCTAGCCCCGGATTAAGCGGAATTAGACACAAGTTACGAAACGTAACGACATAGATCTTGCACGCTACGCTCGTATTTTGCTATCAGCATGCGATATGTAGCGCCAAATTTGAGAAACTTTGAGTGGAGGCGCTTGATGGTGTAGCCCTGTTTTATAAGTTTCTGCAACAATGTTTTGTGACGTTGATTAAAATCGTCACATTTAACACAGGATCTAGCAAATGCTACTAGGCGTGATATGTATACGCCATATGCAGGTCCCACTGGAATATTACTGTCCAAAAAAGGATAGTTCACGATGTCGAAATTGTAATCATCTCTTTTGTCATACAGTCGACGAGAGAGAAGGCCCGCTTCATTTTTATAGAGACATAGGTCTAAATATGATGTGCCTGTAGGGTTATCTGTAGTTTCCTTCAAATCCAGTAAAGGTGGATATATATCCTTCACCGCGTCATTTATATAGCGATTATCCACAGCGAGAAGATCGTCTATATAGCATTTGGTGAATGAGAAGGAACGGGCTTTGAATGGATCGGTTTTTGAAAGCGTCTGCATATAGTCATATTCATAAGAGAACAGATATAGGTCAGCCAATAGGGGTGCACAATTAGTACCCATTGGAATATCTATATGCTGTTGATATATTGTGTTGCCAAATTTCACACAGATATTTTTAATGAGAAATTCAAGCAACTCTATAAACAGAGAAACTCGGCCAAAAGCCAGTTTGATGTTTTGAGTAAGCTACATAAGGATAAGCAAAAATAGCATATATTTAAATTACATGTTTTACTACGCTATACCATAGACAGTCATTCAATAATAAAGGCCAGGCTCGTTGGCGTATTATCGTTGTTGTGCCCTTATTTTGCTTTTAATACACACAAGTGCACACGATGGCCGATATTCTTTGCCTAAAACTGTAAGCGCTATGCAACAGTAAATTCCTTACGTACAAACTGTCGACAGTTCTCGAATAGTCTCTACTGTTTGAGGTCGAGCATTATCACGAGCAGTGAATATCGACCAACAAATGAGTGTTTCAGTGGGATGATCACACAATGAAAGGTCATGGGGTCCTACATCAACTTCCTTTGACATCCAATTTTAACTGAAGATCCACAGTTGGTGCAAACTCATTTATATATCTCTAATCGATAGATAATCATGCAAGCTTAGCTCACAAGATAAACCTTTCTCTGTCATCTTCGGGATATGCTAGACCAATCACAGGTACATTATCCGCGTACGAATAAGAATCAATGAATGATCAGACCTCTGTCTTTGATGTATTGAATATATACATTTCCGCATAATTATAGCCGTCGTAGGATCAACGTCTAGAAGTCAATTACAAAAGACTGACATACATCGTTCATACAGCTGTCACACCATGACGATGGATAATAAACTCGGCCAACTTTCTATATTTACCATCCCGCTGTGGCACATATTGTTTGCCATGCTTTATTCGTTGGTCTTATTCTGTGAATTACTTTATGGTGATAAGTTAAAACCATAACAGTATTTCACGTACATGCGTGCATGGTTGGGGTTTTCGGCTCCTTCAAGCAAATTTTGAGGAGAATTTTGATGTGGCCATTTCTTCATACCCTCGAGGATGGTCATCTTAGTGGCACACTGTCACACTGAAATACCTAACCCAGATTTGATCATTATTACGAAGGCTACATCCACAGTTGTGGGGTCAATTCATCAGTCAATGCTACTGTAGACTTCCTGATATAATATCCCTCTTGGATTTCAAGTTGGCCGCCATCTGATAATCATTTGAAGAAAAAATGCTCAGATCGTGACTAGACAGACATTTTGAGGAAACAGCTATCTTTTCAATTCTAAGATGGCCGCCATCGGAAATATATTCCATGTCAATAATATCAATGATCGTTATTCCACAGTGTGAAGTCACATTTCCATGGGCATAGCTTCGAATAGAACAACAATTATATTGGCTTCCAAGTTGGCCGCGACCTAAACCTAATTCTTCCAACATCAGTTTTGCCAATGCGTCGAGAATTCGTTCTGGTGACTTCTTCAACAATTTCAGGTGTCCTCACAATGGAATTCAGCTATTATCGTATACAACTACGTCTCGATTTTTCGTGACTGTTTGATGTATATATACCCATTCTGTGTGAACAATTCAAGTTTCTCATGAAAAATCCCGCAACAATTTAAGTAAAAAGAAATGCTTATGAAATGTATTTGATCTCCCTTCAATGCATTATATCGAGCCGTAACCGGTCATGGCAAGCAAATTGGATCAGCGTATCTGCTACTCATAGACAGGTCACAGATTCCCCATAGTAACACTTTGCTACACGGTTCGTAAATTCAGTAGTCGAAAAGAGTGACACTGAATTTTATTGCTCCCTAAAAACATCGGCCATTCCAATTTGACCTAATATAATCCAGGTTCCTATAACAGTTGGGTCCTAAGATTTTGAGGTCCTTGGAGACTTCCTTATACGGGCCTCTACTACATCCCGTTCACATCATTGACATTGTTTCGCATTCCAGTCCAGGTGTACCAAGTAGACCAAGGATCATCACTGAACCTGTAGAACGGTAGCTAAAGGAGTTTCGCATGGGATCCTACTTCATCCGTCAGTAGCCCGTCGCTGTGAAGAAATGATTCAATCAGCATCTGCTAGTGAGACATCTGAATTGCTACTTAATTCGAGACGCACATCTGATCACGAAGGCAATATAGAAATAATCTAGAGCTATGAGAGCCATGGGAAAACTGGGTAGAATTGTTCTGCCAAATTGAACGCATGATCAAAATTGGGCCAGATTGAGCAGACGCCCGGATGTCTCGGTTTGTCTGGACAGGTACGGACACGGCACGACGCGTTGAAAAAGAAGGAGATACGTGGTTCAGCCTTTTTTTTAGGACAAACATATTGTCCTAGGGTTTGCCAAGCCTAATTTAACGAATTAGCTTTCTACATGCACCTTTCTGAAACTTTAGTAAGACAATATAGACGTTTCGATGTGAATGCCAAAGTGGAAACTGCTGCACAGGGTACAAAGGATGCGAGCTATATTTCGACAGTCTTATGACAGATCAGTGTGCTGCTTTATCTATTTTGGACGCCTGAACTCTAAGCTAGAGGCCGAAACAGTGTCAATCGTGGGAACTGAGCAGATATTTGTTTCCAAGTTTCACTTTGAGAAAATTTATGACGGACGCTTGGGCCAAAAAGAGTGGAAATCCTGCTGAATTTGCATGCCTCGACACAGGCTGACAAGATAGGACGTACATGTAATCGAGGAAGTAAACTACCCATCACAAACATTTCTTGAAGTCACCTCTGTTCCTAAATCATCTATCATCCATGAGACTAGCCAACTGAAGGTTAGCACACTATATCTTTGTATGAACCAGAGAATGTAAAATACAAGATGGTGATACTGGCGATGATCACCTTCCCAGAAGGCATTTTTTCGACTGATTTTTTCCTATTTCTATTCAAGCAAATTTATTCCTAAAAACGGCATGATAACGTAGTAAACAATTATCTCAAATGGAATAAAATAGTTCTTACTCACTTTTATCAAAGGAAAAGCGAAAGTTTCGAAGAATAATGTTCGAAGACAACACGTTTCTGGTACTCCCAAATGACCATCACTTGTTTTTTCGTCATTTTCCCATGATCCTCTGCTTGTGTGTGTGTGTGTGTGTGTGGGAGGGTGTTAACGCAAATTGGCTCAAAATGTCCCTAAATGACACGATACAAAGTCACAAATTGTAATTTTAAATTTTCTCTGTGTTACGAAGTACGGACAATCCACAGTGTTTCAGTTTTACCAAACATTAACCTGGAGTTAGAATTTAAGATCAAATACCGTTTACGGCTCCGTACGCTCAAGTGCATGCATGATATGACTTGGTATGTAGATGACTATGGCATACCCCCTAAATGACTTCTTCTTGAACACATAGATAGCCAGATGAATGTATTGAAAGATTTGCAACATATTCTCTATCAATAGTCAGAGGATATGAGGAAGTTGGCAAAGAATTTTATACGTCATCGCACTCAGGCATTCGGCGTGATCTGCCTCCATTTACCCGACGGAACAATGGCGCCCCGAGGTGATCAATGAATTGTCTTTAGAATGTTTTATAGATCTTAGAGACTACGAATTTGTATATCACATTTGTAACAATCCAGGTCCACTGAAACGAATTCTGTAAGCATACAAATTATATAATCATGATAATACGACATGTACCAGCTCATTTTCTCTCCAATGGAAGACACATTGATCTGACCGTAAATAAGTGGGAACGAGACTGAATATCACTCACTAAAAGCAATCCGAGGGACATGGACTCCTTTCGTTAATTCTCTTTGTGTCAGTGCCGATAATATTGTTCGTACTCAAAAGGTGGTACATGATCACTAAAGTGTGGATCTAAATGATGGGATTACCTCACGGAATTACGTCCTATGAACACGGGAATCATTCCATTATTACAGAAAACGCTATATCACGCATGTGATCACTTTGCAGAAGTTTATATAACCCAAGGGAATATTTCGTTGGGATAGGTTTGTTAAAATAGGAAAAACTGCATCGTTCACAACATCAAACCCATATTACATACTCGCCCTTTATTACGATAGCTATCATTCAGCTTATTAAACTGCTTGCACTGCTAAATCACTTATATAATTCATGTCGTCACGTAACAGCCTACGCGGCAGTGTCTTCGTTGAACAAAAGTTGTGTTAACACAAGTAGATTGAAACGGAGTTACGTGTCTGGCGTACAACCATATAACATTTCCAGTTTGTTTATTAGAATTAAACGTGACATCCCAGATCTCCTTGTCGATGGGCAACCTCTGCATAAATTTTCTCACTGGACAGTAATTCTTTCCTGAAACCAATCATCATAAACATAGAGATCCATAATAACTTCATAACTTTAAAGAAACTATATATTGCAGCGATTGATGATTGTTTTGTTTTTTTACCATTTTCACCAAGATTTGGTAATTATGTTGGTGAGAATATATATATGTAAAGAGTGCGTTTTTACATATTTGCCATTTGGTTATGCATGTATGTGAAAAGCGAACTCTTTATGAATCTACTACGTCGTCAATGCCTTGATGATCAGCGCAACTCAATATTTCTTGTGTTGTCCTATCCCGTAATATTTTAGCCTCCTTGTTTCTAATGATTAGCGTTTCACCGAACACGAAGTATTATCGCTTATTGTCGAAACACGACATTTGGTCTCCAATGACCACGTTATATGAAATGATTATATCGGGTAGCTCTCTCGTTAACGTTGTCGTTCAAAGAAGAACCCCTTAATAAGGCATGTTGACACGGAAAATCAGTGTCCTTACATTGATCATTTCCCATTCCGGAAGTCCATTACAGTTCTCTCCCTACCGTGTGTTTTTAATGATTGATTTTCAACATCCATGAGACATATAACTTTGTGAATACTGGTATACAATAATAATTATCGACAATTAATACACAGACGCGTATTCTGATATAAAATATTGGAAATGTCCCATATATTACATTGCATAGATGAATAAATTATTATCTGACAAAATAAATTTGCCAACATTATTTTAAACAGAAATTGTAAGGTCACCCCGTATGAGTAATGTTACATTCTGGTGATGGATCGGGAACGTTAGAACGTTTTGCATAGTTTTCGAATGGTTCCTCTGTTGCTTCAGACGATTAATCGGGTGGCACATGTGACAGAACCAGCACCGTTTCCAGATTTAAACCATACATCGATAATAGGGATTGGAGATATGATATAACATTGAGCAACACGGACTCAACAGTGAAGTTCTCGGCAGAAATTTATAAATGGCCCCACATGACGCCACATATGTATCCGAGGAAAACATACGGTACAATGAAGAGCTTCAGCAACGCATCTCGATGAGGAGAACCGGGATATCAAATTCAGAGTATAGATACAAATTACAAGGAATTGTTCATCGAATCACTTCTGAGTTTTGTACATTTCAAACGTTCATTACCATTTTTTGGTCAAATATTGCTTCTAACGGTTGCTTTCCAACATTAACCCAGTCTGGTCTGGAGCAAATTACAAGCGTCCAGTCCGTCATTCATAATCCAGCCGTCGTCCATTAGAGAATATCCGCGTCCATAATCCAAAGACCTATTTCATATTCCATATAACAGTATTAGCACCAAATTCAAAAAGACAATCATAGTATACATAAACATAAGCTTGTTTCCTGCAAGAGAGAAGCGGTCAACAGTTTTCAATGATGCCGGCAAGACATCATGATGTTCCAAAAATATCAAATCCGTATCGCTGATCAGTATTCTTAATCCATAATATTCGTTGTAAAGTCGTCATCTAAAGAATGATGTATCTCAGTCACGCTTTGATTGTGACTGTTCATATGAGTACCATGAGGATCTTGAAGTACATGGGTTCATACGGCCCCTAGCCCCGGGTTAAGCGGAATTAGACACAAGTTACGAAACGTAGCGCCATAGATCTTGCACGCTACGTTCGTATTTTGCTATCAGCATGCGATATGTATCGCCAAATTTGAGAAACTTTGAGTGGAGGCGCTTGGTGGAATAGCCCTGTTTTATAAGTTTCTGCAACAATGTTTTGTGGCGTTGGTTAAAATCATCACATTTAACACAGGATCTAGCAAATGCTACTAAGCGAGATATGTATACGCCATAAGTAGTATACAAAGGGTCAATTGAGTAAACAGCGCTTCACTGCGCATGCGCAGAACCTTGGGTGACGTCAGAAGTGTGGATGTGCGCATGCGTTGTGGGTGGATGGTGGGTGATGGGTACAAAGATGGCGGCGTGTGGGTGGATGGTGGGTGATGGGTACAAAGATGGCGGCGTGTGGGTGGATGGTGGGTGATGGGTACAAAGATGGCGGCGTGTGGGTGGATGGTGGGTGATGGGTACAAAGATGGCGGCGTGTGGGTGGATGGTGGGTGATGGGTACAAAGATGGCGGCGTGTGGGTGGATGGTGGGTGATGGGTACAAAGATGGCGGCGTGTGGGTGGATGGTGGGTGATGGGTACAAAGATGGCGGCGTGTGGGTGGTTGGTGGGTGATGGGTACAAAGATGGCGGCGTGTGGGTGGATGGTGGGTGATGGGTACAAAGATGGCGGCGTGTGGGTGGATGGTGGGTGATGGGTACAAAGATGGCGGCGTGTGGGTGGATGGTGGGTGATGGGTACAAAGATGGCGGCGTGTGGGTGGATGGTGGGTGATGGGTACAAAGATGGCGGATTGTAGAAAAACGTATAAAAGGAGTCGATTTTTAGGGTAGGGGTGTATTCAATCTGACTTACCTGATCCGCCTGCCAGCCTTTCCTGCCTGTCTGCTTGCCTATCCGCTTGTATGAGACGAAAAGCATGAGACGTGGAGAAGATTTTCCCTGGGACCCAGCAGTACCTCCGGTTGAAGTCTTGCCTGAAGATGAGCGTGTCAGGGACATTTATCAACGTCACTGGGCTACCATACGCCATTGTTTTCACCGTGACCGTCGTCTATTGGACTTGTATAACTTTCGGTTGCAGGACCTCATGTATCTGTCTACCTATGCCGAGAACATTTTCAGAGATCAGGTGACAGCGTTCAAGTTGAATATGACATTCGGGTACATTTTACGGCACAAGGAGACGGATCAGGTGCGGTATTATTATCCCAGCAATAATACCTATGTGTTTGATCAGCCGTTCACGGTGACGGATGCGATTTCTCTGGAGCCACTCATCGACCAATTGACTACGTTGGATCCATTGGAATGGGCCCGGTTGCAACGCCCCAATACCCAATGGTTTGTGGAAATGGTGACCAACGTCACATTTTTCGTCACGAAAATGAGAGATCATCCTATCGGTGCTCCTGTACTACTCCCTCCGTGGTTGTTTCATCGACACGGCCTGTATGCATTAACAGCAGGGATGAAGGGGCCCTACAAAGATCGGAAATGTCTGTTTCGGTGTTTGGCCGTGCATGTGGATGAGTGTAACCCCAAGGCTTGTGACACAGTGGCCGATGACTATTGGGAACAGTATTTACAGCAGCAAGACTTGGATAAGCGGCACTTCCGTGGAGTGCCGTTCAAGAATTTGGATGACGTGGAAACACTGTTCGACATCAATATCTTTGTATACCGATTACGATGCGAGGAGGAGGATACATTTGTGGCTGAATTGGTTCGTCGTTCAACAGAACGGTATGCTGCTACGATGAAAGTCAATGTGTTCGACGACAATGGCGTGAGTCATTTTTCGCTGATCTCCAATATGAGCCAGTACGCTCAGTCTTTCAGTTGTGCCCAATGCCATCGTGTGTTTAAAAAGTCTTACCACTTACATCGCCACGAGAAAATCTGTGACAACAGTGTCAAGCGAGTATATCCGGGTGGAGTGTATCATAATGCACCTACTATTTTCCAGGAACTGGCCGATGAGGGTGTGATGATACCGGAAGAGGATCGTTATTTTCCCTACCGGGCGTGTTACGATTTTGAGGCCCTGTTGGAGCCCATGGACATGTTTTCAGCGAAAACGCAGTGGACGCAGCGCCATATTCCTCTGAGTGTCAGTATTTCCAGCAACGTACCTGGCTATGACGCTGCTCCGGTGTGTTTCGTGTCCACGGGAGAATCCCATGAGTTGATCACCCGTATGATGGGTTATTTAGAGGAAGTCAGTGCGGCCAGTACGGAATTGTTGGTGGCCAAGTTCCAGGACGTACTGGACCAACTGGACGACCGCATTCCTATACCCGGTGTATCGTTCAGCGACGATGAAGAGTCCGAGTCCGAGTCGGAGACGGAATCCCAGTCGCAGCCTCTGCAGTCGCAGGATGTACCTTTACCGAAACCGTATGCGGAGAAATTGAAGTTACGGTTCCTACAATACCTAGGCCAGTTACCGGTGCTAGGTTTCAATTCGGGGCGATACGATTTGAACATGGTGAAAGAATTTCTTTACCCCTACTTGGCCCAGTCGAATACCCTGAAGTCGGTGATCAAGAAGATCAATAATCATATGGCCCTCACTACCACATCACTGCATTTCCTGGATGTACGGAACTACTTAGCTCCTAATTGTAGCTATGATCAGTGGGTCAAGGCCTATAACTGTGCCCAGACGAAAGGTTACTTCCCTTACACCTATATGACGAGCCTGGACCGCTTAGAAGACACCCAGTTGCCACCCAGGGAAGCGTTTTACAATGACCTGAAAGGGGAAGCTCTGCCAGAGGACACCTACATCGAACTCCAACAAGTGTGGAACTGCCACAGCATGAAGACGTTGCGAGATTTCCTCGTATGGTATAATAACCTAGATGTGGTTCCTTTCCTGGAAGCGGCCGAGAAAATGGTGCAACTCTTTCGTCGCCAAATGCACGTCGACATCTTCAAGGAGTGCTTGAGTTTACCGGGTCTGGCGCTTCGCCATCTTTTTCAAGAGTGTGCTACGTACTTCTCGCTGATACAGCAAAAAGATGCAGACATGCATGATTGTCTAAAGCAGAACATTGTGGGCGGACCTAGCCTTATTTTTCACCGTTATCACGAGAAGGACGTCACTACTCTCCCCAGTGGAAAACCCTGTGCCAAAATCATCGGTTTCGATGCGAATGCCTTGTACCTGTGGTCGCTGGCCCAACCCATGCCCAGTGGCCATTATACACGTTGGTTGGCGGAAGATCGGCATTTTACACCGCAACGTACACCCTACAAGCATCTGGCTGATCAGTGGTTGGATTGGGAAGCCTATCGACGGGCGATTTATATACGACACCAGACCAACGCCACAGAGAAGCGTATAGGAGATCGTCGACTTCCCGTCGATGGGTTTGCCCTGGTGGGTAGCACACCCACCGTATTCCAATTTTACGGTTGCTATTGGCACGGCCACGAATGCCATTTCAGCGCTGGACGCTTCAACGAGCGACGTGGAAAAACACCGCAAGAATTACGGGAAGAAGTGGTGGCGAACGGTGATTATGTGAAAGAGAGAGGATACCATCTGATTGAAATGTGGGAGTGTGAATTTCACACGATGTGCCAGGCCCTGCCCCATTTACAACGTTTCCTAAAAGAGCGTGAGTACCCCTTGAGTCGTCGGCGACTTCTGAGTCTGCCACAGATGTTGGACGCCATTCGTTCGGGGCAGCTCTACGGCTTTGTCGAATGTGATTTGCATGTTCCCGACACTCTCAAGCCTCTCTTCGCCCAGTGCCCTCCCATCTTTAAGAACACGCTGGTGGGTCGGGCTGATATTGGGGACACCATGAGGACCTATGCGGAGCAACACGAGTGTTTGCCTCAACCTCGACGCATGTTGATTGGTAGTATGTGGGCCGAGAAAATCTTGCTGGGCACCCCCTTACTGCAGTGGTACATGAACCACGGTTTGGAAATTACTCAAATATATCAAGTGATACAGTACGTACCCGACGCTTGTTTTGCGGAGAATGCCGACATCGTGACGTCGGCCCGTCGTCAAGGTGATGAATACCCGAGTGAGGCCATCATCGGTGAATGTTGGAAGTTGACTGGCAATGGTTATTACGGAAAAACGGTAACGAACCAGGATAAGCACGTCAACGTGAACATTTGTACTACTGCCCAAGCCCGCAAAAAAGTCAATTCTCCTCTGTTTCGGTCCGTGGAGGTCATCGATGACGACACCTATGAAGTCACTTCAGCCAAGAAGACTATCCGTTACAACTTACCCCTGCAGATTGGATGTATGGTCTATCAGGTGGCCAAGCTGAGGATGCTGCAGTTTCTCTATGATTTTATGGGTGTGTATTTTAATCCATCAGACTGGCAACTCATGGAGATGGATACCGACTCGGCCTACATGGCCGTCTCTAATGCGGATTGGGAGTCCCTGGTGAAACCGGAGTTACGTACCCAGTATGAAGCGGAACGGGACCAGTGGCTACCTCGACGTGACCATTACCAGTACGATAAGCGTACGCCGGGCCTGTTCAAGCTGGAGTGGAGTGGGGATGCTATGATTGGTCTCTCCTCCAAGACGTATTACTGTTACGGAGGAGACGAAGACGAAAATAAGTTTAGCTGCAAAGGAGTGAGCCGGCGCGATCCCAACATCGACAAAGCCTTGTACTTGAACGTGCTGCAAAGCCAGGGCAGTGCGAGTGGTACTAATCGAGGATTTCGAGTGGTGGATCACCAGATGCGCACGTACATTCAGCAACGAGACGCCTTTACTTTCTTTTACCCGAAACGAAAAGTGTTGGCCGACGGTGTGAGCACCACTTACTTGGATTTATGAACAATGTCGAACTATAACTGTTGATACACAAATGTAAAAGTCAGGATGGCCGAGTGGTCTAAGGCGCCGGTGTGTAAATGCTGGTCGGCGAAGAGCTGGCGTAGGTTCGAATCCTACTCCTGACAGAACTTTTTTTGTACCTTAACCCTACTATTTGTACCCTGTATTCTATTTGTACCTATTCAGTAACCCTTCATTTTTTGTGTTTTTTCATCAATTTATTCAACATCAATGAACGTCAGAACAACAACGTCATAACAATATAACGTGATAATAATAAACAAGTGGCCTGCGCGCGCAGTACATTTTTAAGTTAACCAGAGAAATGGAGCATGCACATTAAAACGAGAGGCCGTCCAGTCATAGTCGAAGACATCACGGTCTTCGGCTTGACAATAATCATCAAACATATGTACAATGGTGGGCATAGAATGTCCTCTACTCCGGTGAGTGAGATAAAACACACAGTACTGTCCGCACACACTACTCAAGGGTCCTTGTAATCTTTGAGTATTCCAACGCCACATTGTAGTAGAGACGTCCATGAATTTCACCAAATCGTCATGTAGGGGTGCAAGTCCGTAGGAATCAAAGTATTCGCCTTGGCCTGGGTGTCCACGTACACAGCTATCCAATGTTCACCGGGTCGATTCCTCGTGTCTGTATTCAGGATGTAGGCTGCTGGGGTGGTGGAGTGGGTGGGAAACACATTGCGTGGAAACACACCTCGAAAGGGGATCTTCGGATCTCGCTGGAGTATGCTCATCAGCTGCTCTGTATCCATGATGACTCTTAGCTGGCGTAGTCACACAGCACGTTTCTTTGCTGATCCACGCTGATGACGTTATCAAACTCGGCGTAGCAAATCACGTTAATGGTGTTTTCTAGAGGGGTGGCGAAACGCAGTTCCAACCGTAGGTTTCCTTTCTTGAGCAAAGCCAGTTGATGATCGTGTTCCAAGGTGGGGGTGAGGTCAAAGGCGAACAATGTGTACCCATGGCTAAAGTTTTGTCGACTGATGGTATTGCCTTCGTCCTGGTTGTTTTGTCCTGTGGCTGTAAACAGGTTCAGGTAGGTCCGCACATAGTTGTCCTTAGCAAAGTCCGGTTGTAATGGCCGGGCTGGAATTTGATGGCCGGCCACGTGCAGTGCCACAAAGTTGATGTTGAAATGCTGAAAATTGAACGGATTCTCAGCCCAATTTCCATTGAAAGCGGTGTTGGTCACACACGTCAGGGTAAGACGTTTAGGCAGATCCCCTAGAAATAAATTTTCACGATTGGCCATCATCGTACCTGTTGGCACAGAGAACACCTTGGTCTGTACGCGTCGGATGGGGTACATGGCTGGTTTTTTCGATAAGGCTTCCATGTGACTCAGCAACACACCCTGTTGCAAATCTACCGTACGGACAAACAGGGCTGCATCTTCAATGACGATGTTGTAATCGATACCCCCCTCCCCACCGGCCATTAAGGCGAACGCGGGTAAGGAACGGATCAACTTGATCTTGATGGATACTCCGTTCATCATGTAGCGGTCTTGCATGAACAGATCGGCGTGCAGTCGTCCCATCATATCGATGGACTTGCTTTGGGCTGCCATTCTTTTGCGGTCGGTGAACCCACTATTGGCACCGAGCAAGGTGTTCATGTGTCCGGGTGTATCCCTGAAGTACAGCTCAGCTTGTAAGTGTGATTTTTTGGCATCTTCACCGTACGACAACAGCGTCTCCATGTAGGCTCGGTACGGGTACGTATTGGTGGACGTACTGATGAGTTTATCGTTCAGACCTATATCCACCTGTTGGAACAAGGAGTGCAGCCAAAGATTCACCGGGCCTACTACCGCATCGGCCGCTATGGGCGTCCCGTCGTTGTCCATTATTTTGGCTTTCACGTACAAGTAGGTGTGGGCTAAATCCAGGTAGGCCGTATCTTTGTTTTCAATGGTAAATTCCACGGGGCCCACCCCCGTCAGGCTAGCCAGGGGTCGATGTTCTACCCAACGTCCTTCGGCTACACTGGTTTGGGTGGGTGGAATAGTCCACAAATCCAATTCACTGTTGGTAGACGGACACGACTCGGAGTGAATGAATGCCATTATGCGAAGATGTCTCTCCTACTCCTCTTCTTTTTCTTCTGGGGCTTAGTCCTCCTCTGGGGTGTGCGTCGTCGGTGTGTTGGACGTCGAATGACTCTTCGCTGTGTCGGAGTTTGTCTTTTAAGGGCTTTGGCGATCAAGACGCCGCCCGCTTCTTTAGCCCGTCGTTTGAAGGCTTGTCGGGGTGCTGTGCCTCCCATCACATCACCGGCCACGCGCAATCCACTGCGTACCGCTTGTTTCCCCACCGCTTTCACACCCCGTGTCACCAAGGGTAAAAACGTTTTCACAATGCTGCCCAGTATGTTCCCCAATCCGTGACCTCGTTGCATGCGTGCACCGCTAAACATGGGCAAGCTTCCTCCCGTTTGTTTCTTGTAGTAGTCGACATAGCTGGGCGTATGGCACTGGTAAGGCACGTACATTATACGAAGTGAGGAGAGCGGACTTGTCGGAAATGAAGTGTCAGCACCACTTTTCCTCGTTCGAATGCCACCGGACGTCCCGTGTCATCTCTTATATCCACCGTGATCGTGTTGATATCGGTATGTCGTACGGGCAGGTACATTATATGGTTGAAACTCTGGTTGACTTGATCGCCATACGTCTTGCTAATGGGCACCACCCGTAACAGAGGTGTGTTCACATCACCCACAATATGGCTGTCCACGGCGTCCGAGTAGACGTACAGTCCGTACATACCTACTTTCATATCCATCAAATGAGTACCGTTGTCAATGGTGGGACCCGTGTAGACGCGCTCAGGCAGCCGTAACATTTGCTGTAGTGTAGGACTGAGTTTCACAGCCACGTTAGGGCTCAGCATGATAGAGCTCTTGTCGTTGTGTACGTTGACATCGAAGAACACCCTTTTCTTGAAGCGAAAGGCTATCAGGCGTGTTGCACTATCCGTGCTCTCCTTTAGAGCCTTGTACTCCAACAAGGCCATCAGACCGTCTTTGAACTGCTGGGGCGTATCGTATTGGCCTTCGGGGAGAATCAGTCTGTAGATTTTATCTTCGTAGGTCACTTCGTACCATACTTCTTGGTCTTTTACGTTGTACCATGAGTAAGGGTATTGAATATCCACCAGTCCACATTCCCATCGTCCAGCTAAATGTAACGGTTGGGGTAATTGAGTGACATACTTGGTCAAGGTGTTGTCAGGAAACACGTCGAGTGAACTATTACTGGGCAACGTCAGGTAAAACATGACGACTGAGTTGTTCTGGCTTCTGCACCGGGTTTTTATAGGAGTTATTAGTAGGGTTCCCAGGCCTTGGGCGCCTTACCTCGGCGTCGTGATCGTCGTAGTGGCTGTGGTGTTGTGGCCGTCGGTATAGAGGTGGCATAGGGGTGAAAAGAACGATCCCGCCGTGAGGGTGTTTTGGGTGGCGTGTGCGGTTGCCATTCACGTTCCCAGGTATGGGGGAAACGTCGAGAGGGTGCTTGCATCCACTTCCAGCGTTCACGATTTCCTACCAATTCTTGAGGGGTGTGTGTGTCTTTTAACCCCTGAGCAAAGGCTTCCCAGCCCGGGGGATTAGAGTGTTTGCGAGAACGTACCATATCGTTGATCAAATCGGTCATATGAGACCCCGGCACCACTTGGTTTCGAATCAGTAGTTTTCCTTCAGCATTCCAGCCCATATCGGCATTCTGTTTCACCCGGTCCAACAATAAACGCGCCTTGGTCTTGAAGGCTTTAGGCACACTGGCCAACACTTCCTGTTCCAGCTCAGGTGAGGCAGAGGATGACGGTGGTGGGGATGGGAGTGTTGTGGGCGTTGTGGTGGTAGGTAGTGGTGGTGGTGTACTACTCCCTCTATATTGATCCATAAACGTCTGGTACCGGTTCAGCGTATGATGGTAGAGTTGAATTTTCTCGTGATCGGGGAGTCGACGTTGCAGTATACTATTCATCTCTTCATCCAGAGACTGCAGTTGTTGCACTGTGGCAGGCACGGGATAGGGGGATTGCAAACTCTGTAACAGTCGAGGTTCGACCAGCATCATTTTTTTCGTATGTTCCATGTTAGCGTCCCAAGATGGAGCCTAGTAACGGGCCCAGTACAGTAGCGGCTAAGGGGGCGAGGAGTGCGCCGAGAAATCCACCTCGCTGTAACACCTGTTTCTTTTTCTTGACACTGCCCGTTTTCTTCACCAACGTTCGGAGACCCGCCTTGTGCCGTTGCAATTTCCCTTTCTGCAGAGGACTGAGTGGAACATTGCCTTTTAACACATTATGGGCCACTTCACACAAACACCGTACCAAGTCGGGATCCGCCCCGCGCACTAGGGCCCGGCCCACCTCCGGTGGCGCGCTGCGTAATACGCGCAGAGCCGGCGCGTGCTTGCGTAGGCGTGCAGACATGATGATGAATGACGGCTAGAGTGCGTTGTCTTCTTCTTTTATCTTTTATTCTTTTATCTTTTTTATTTGGGTGTGTACACCGTCTGCACCTCGCCGGGAAAAATGAGGGTACGCAATCGAAGGGTAGAGGGCGTGTCTTGTTTCAAGTCAATGAGTAGATACCCGTGAGCGGGTTGGGTAGCATCTTCAAAGGCTTCTCGTACAAAGGCCGTGTTTTTAGGGTACATCTGTTGGGCCAGGTGGGTAATTTGTGAAGCGTCTCTGGGGTTTTTGAATAACACCACATACTGAGCATTCAAACTAATGTTCCTGTGCTCTTTGTTCTTACTGAAGAGATTCTGTACGATGTAGATGATGCTCAACCGACGATGATGGCTGCCTTTGGTAAAGAGACGGGTGATTCGACTGTCCGTTTCCGTCATGAGATCGTCCACCACCACCAAGGTGTCTTGGGGTGTATCCTCAGGAGGTAAGCCTTCCACTAAGGTGAGTCCCGGGACACGGGCCAGTGCCTCGTACGCGGGTTGCCAAGCGCCATAACACCACAGGATGCGAGCTAGAGGCGGTGAAATGAGGGCTGACCCATGTTGGATCAGACGTTGAACGAAGTGTGTTTTTCCCGACCCTGTCGGTCCAGCGATGAGACACGTGAAAGGATGCTGCCATCGAGGATCCATAGTTTTTTTTTTTTTTATTTGGTGATTTGCGCTCGACGGTTAGAAGCCCACCACCGTTGTCGTGGATCCCACCGGGGATCGTAGTCGAATGGGTACCGTACCGGGTACCGTTGTCGTGGTAAACGTGATTCACGGGAGTCCACTGTAAATATTTTTAGCGGCGTGGTGGGTGTACTAGATGGTGGTGATGATGGGGTGGAAGGATCGTCGCTTCTCAGGGATGACGGAAGATCACGTGGAGTCGTAGTAGTACGGGGCGTCGTTGTGGTAGGTGGCTGGATGTAGCGGGTAAAGGGTAACGTGGTGATGGCTGGAGTAGACGGCGGTGTGTGAGTAGTAGACGTCTGGGTTGATACGTGGCGGACCCTTGACGTCTTGAATGGCGTAGGCAGCGTCGTCGTCGTAGTGGTCGAAGTGGTGGTCGAAGTGGTGGATGACTGAGAACGCAGGTTGTTGAAACAGGATATCACGTACGACAAATCGTAGAACACGCCTGTAAATAACGTACCCAGAAGCACTACTAGACACAAAACAGTACCCACTTGTGCTTTTCGAGTTCGTAACAGTAACGGTAGATGTGTACTATCCATGGTACAATCCTACACTGAAGGCGGGTGGTGATAGGGGTTAGAATTTATAGACGTTTCATGTCACGGCCGGACACCCAGGAATTAAACGAACGAGGCCATCCTTGCCATTTGACGAAATGATAGGGAATGCCACGTCGACGTTCCGTTTTCAAAATCTTTTCCACCGTGTAGTAGTCTTTCGGTGTTTTCACTGTGGGTTGTAATTCCGCCTCGTAAAACGTGCCTTGCAGTCTCTCTCCTTGTAGATCTTCCAGTTGATAGACGTGTGGCTGTCGAGGTTTATGGCGAACGATGACAAAGTGCTCGTCACTCCAGTTGGGCAAGTAACTTTTCTCAAATTGGCCTTTCACTTTACTGATCCGCACTACATCTCCACGTTTGTAACGGGGTGCCGTCAGTGGTTGTGGTGGACTGGGTGAGTACAGCGTAGCACGCACTTGATGTTCGTTGCGTTCTGTCACATCACGGGGAGCTCGCTGGATACTGCGATGATAGGCGCGATTGTAGCCTTGTACCAGTTGAGGTAATACATCGATGTAGCGTCGGGTGTTTTGGGCGGTAAAATACTTGTACATTCGTCCTTTGAAGGTGCGATTGAAGCGTTCCACCACCGAAGCTTTCGTCTCGTTGTACGTATGAAAGAAAAATACCTTCTGTTTCTTAAGAAAGGCTTGAAAGGGTCGGTTGAGAAATTCTGTGCCTTCATCCGTTTGCAAATAAAGAGGTTTGCGCCCCGTCTTGAAAATCTGCTGGAACGCTGCTATTAGATTCTCTCCTGTTTTGGTACGAATGGGTAGTACCCAGGCATACTTGGATAAAATATCGATACAGGTCAATATGTACCGATGTCCATCATTGTGAGGTGCAAATCGACTCATGTCCACTAAATCCGCCTGCCATTGCGCGTCTATACCGCCTACGATCACGCGGTTACGGCGAAAATGGCGTCGAGCGGCTCGGTGTAAACTATAAGTGTCTTGGGTTTTTAACCAGTCTCGAACTTCAGTTCGACTGATGCCTTGAGAATGGGCCGCTCGAGCCAGCGCTCCCACAGCGCTATACGCAGCTGGACTGGTAGGGCTGTAATACAAATCGGTTAACACCTTGTTAATCACTGTAGACGCCTTTTTCTCCTTTTTCCCCTTTGGGGACCGCTTCATTACGGTCTTCTTATTACCCTTCATCGGGCCGCCTCTGGGTCGTCCCCGTCATGTGTGTGCTCGCTTCATCTGGTGACACTGACACTCTAGCCTCTGTGCATTCTATAGATATAGTACTTTCGTCTTTCCCCGCTGTATCATCGGATTCATGTTTTTTTTCATGGGGTTCAGCCAGCGCGTCTTCTATAGCACGAGCCCACGCCAACTGGTCGGGTGATCGGTCGTCCGGTGTAAACAACTGGTCCACAATAAGCACTATTTTCTCCAAGGCTGACCACAGAGAGGGAGTTAGGATGAAACTTCGCGCAGGATCTTGGTAGCGGCCCACACGTGGGAAGAGGGCGGTACGGTATACGTAGATGGCATTGTCCATGTGGATGAGGTGTCCGTCTAACTCACCGCTCAACACCCGTTTAAATTTAGTCCAGCCATCACGCTGTAGCGTCACCGTATTCGATAGAGTCTCAGCGGGCGCCCAGCAAATAGCTCCACCGTCTTCCACCAGGGTGACTTTATCTTGATAGACGTATAACCCCACCTGGTAGGGTGTAAGAGGCAGGATGGCTCGTAGTGACATGCTTGCTGTAAATGTCGAACGGTGAATGATACACACTCTGTCTCATCCCTGGTATTTATAGTGTCAGGTACTATTCTGTGAGAGGATGATCTTGTGGAGAAAGTACTTCATCGACCACGGGAACTACTTGTTGCAAAGCCGTCCATAGATCGGGGTCCAGAGTAAATCCCCCTCGCTTGAGACAGATAAGTCGGGCAAAATAGGGACCGCGGAAAATGTACACATCGCCACACAGGTGAATGCTATCCCCGTCGAGATCACCGCATAACACACGTTTCAAGGTAATCCAGCCTTCCGGGGATAAAGAGACACGCGCCGGTTCAGACGTACACCAACACCGGCTATCGTCATCAATCAGCTCCACGCGTTGGGGATATAACAATAGAGTACAGTCCGGTGTAAGAGTACGCGTAACTAGAGAATTGGCCTCAGGATAGAGTACGTCGTGAACTTCGGTAATAATAGCTTTCAGCGCCTGCCATAATGCCGGCCAAAGTAGAATAGCGGCACCCCCACACTGTTCTAGCCGCGGAAAAAAAGAATCATCTCTACCACTCCGCAGGTATACACCGATTCCCACATGCATAAAATCCACTTCGGGCTCTTTTCCCTGTAACAACCGTGTCAATAGAGCCCACCCTGCTAAACTTAAACATAATTTCACTTCTATAGGGTGTTCTTTGATGAGCTGCAATTCATGATCATAGACCATGAGAATCACATCAGACGTCAGTTGAAAGAAAGCGAGCTCCTTTCCGCGCGCTGCCATAATGGTGAATGATAAAATACCGGCCAGGCAAAAATTTATGTATACCGATTCTTGCTAATTTCATTGTAGTAAAAAAATTGTAAATAAAAAAAATCATACCCTGAGAAAATAATTAAATTGACAATGCAATTTTTTGTAGGCGGACCCAGAGTGCATAAATTGATATTCTTGAGTAATAACATGATAAAAATAAAATAATATCATTGCTGGAATATAATATCAAGTCATCATAATTACCAGAACAATCAATAGTGCTCTGAGATAGCAAAACCCGATACTTGGAAAGCCATACTATATAATGTAATAGATCTATACGTACGTGAAGGTACTTTTTAAATGCTAAACTGTGTGCCCATAGTGCGCTTACTGCTGGCGAGAGGGTTCCCGATTCTCCAGCGAACTCAGGGCCCCTTTTGACATAGCTTATAAATTTAAGGAAACGTTAATTCAATAAAACAATTAATGAAATAGGTAGCCCACATCCTTTTCATAATGCTACCTCAATAAAACAATGTAATTCATACGACAAACACATTTAATAAATTACGAAATAACATTAATTGAAACAAATCTGAGTTCTGTCAACACAGAGTTGCGTCCCATTTTTTTGCACCAAGGAACTGCGCACATTGTTTTTCTTGCAGTGAAACGAAGGCTATGTTTTAATAAGTTTCTAGAGTTCTCTTTCGATAAACCCACTGGAATTTTCAGGCAAATATTATAAGGCTGTAAGCCGTAGTCTTCATGTATTTTTAACCAGGAAAATCAATTTATTTTCAATGTACCGGTTTTTCCGTATTTCCGCACTTTAACATTAGGCGTGTAAAAATCGCTAAATTAATAAAAATAACGACATAGTCGAGCACTAGGCGGCTAAAATTTTAAATACTACACCATGAATTATCTGAGTTCAATTGGAAATAAAAATTATAAGGGCGCTGACATTTATTGTAAAATCACAGCCGTTTATAATTGAGAAAGAAACACACACAGATTTTCTCCAGACACACACAGCCTACACGATTTCGCCGAGGTCGGCGCTTTGTCTATATATAGTGCGACCGCTTGAATCGGATTATTCCAAAACTTTTTCAATGACCAAGAAGAACAATGAAGCAAGCAAAGATGTCGACCACGGAGGAAAAGAGAGGAGTACCAGCAGTGAAGCTATCGAGAAGGAAAAAAAGATCAATGATGCAAGAGATAAAGAGGTTCTGGATGCGCGAATTCATGGGCTGGCAGACGATGCTGAAAAACGGTGTGGCAGGAAGACACGTCAGCACCGCCGAGAATGTTCGAGAACTTTTAAATGCAGCAAGAACCACCATCAACGAGGAGGGGTGGTTCGACTTATTACAGCGAACCATGGGAGAAGCGATGGACCCCACCCCTCCTCCGCTGCTGGCGCCCCAGCCATCATCATCACCGGCACCCTTTCCCCTGCAAGACCCGCCGTGGATTTTTGAAACCCTCAACCAACAACAACACGAGATCCAGCCCTTTCCCCTCCAAGATCTGCCCTCCCGGATTTTTGAGGAAGCACCCACCACCATAGCACCGGCGACATTCTTGGAGGGGATGCCGATTTTGGAGGAACCCGAGGATGATGAAGTTGAACATCTTTATACTCTGACGCCCTACCGGTATTTCTCGGTGAGCGATATGACTACGGGGGAGTAGACAGGAAAACTCCCCTGGTGAAGAAAACACCATATCAAATTGAACCATAACCGTCCTTATCAGGACGAACCAATGCTTCGAAAGAGGAAGCTTCTAACTTGCACACAAATTTCAAAGCACAGATGTCCCACATTACCCCTTTTTTATTTTATTAGCAAACTGCATCATCAAAAAACAATCCCTGCCCCAAATATTAACAGTCCTTGTGAGGACTAATCTCTCTCTTATAAACACAGGGTTTTATTTTTTCTCTCTCCCAGTAATTAATTAATATTACACAGTCCGAATGATAACGGACTAAAATTTATTTTTTATTTTAATAGAAACATTACAACCCGAATAATAACGGGCTGAAATTTATTTTGATAGAAGTTATAACAGCCCGAATGATAACGGGACTGACAATTTATTTGAACGAGCACAGGGATATATGTGTGTGTGATCTAGTGTTAATTTTTTTTGTGCGTTGTTAGAAGTTCCCTTTCGGAAAAGATGGGTGGTTATAAAAATAACCTTTTGGATATGTAATAAGCCATTACATCGTTGAGAGGGCCTGTTGTCTTCTATCAGCACAGACGGGACATGTCAAGGGAAGTAATTCACACACTAGGGGTTTATTGGCCTCTGCACATGTTGGTATTTTGGCATGGTGATGAATACAAGTTTCACATAAGGCTTGGTGTCCGCAGGGGGAAATAGCATATTTCGCAAATTGGTTACTGCATTCCACGCAGTGTAAATATAAGGCGCCTTGACGTTCTGTGTTACATCCCAATGTTGTTGTTGTTATTGCCCAAACATAATGCATCTCGTATTGGATTTCTTTTTGGCTTATTTTTCTGTCTCTTATTCTCTTTGTTCTGACGTCCTTCTGGATTTTTCTCACATCTTCCCGATTTCTCTTGATTCTCACGTCTTTCCTGTTTGTTCTGTAGTCTGCCCTCTTTGTTCTTGAATCTTTCCTATTTTTCCTATTTTTTCTTGAGTCTGTCCTCTTTTGGGATACTGTCGTGTATAAGTCTTCCCTGTTCTCCGCCTGCTCATCTTCGTCTGAGGTGTCTGTTGTCTGGCTTCCGCTTTCTTCTTGTGCCATTTCTTCTTTTTCTTTAGCTTGGGGTGTCAACATACTTTGTAACATGCAGTCTATATCGTCAAAACGTTGGTATTCATCCGGTGTGGCTGCAAAGAAGTTACTCAGCTGCGATGTTTCTGGGAGGGGTATACAATGGGCTGTAGTTGGTGCAGGGTAGTCCCGGGGTTGAGGTGGTGGAAATAAGTCTTTCATTATATCATCTAACCAGGGTTCGTCATGTACCAAATTAATGATATTGCCGAGGAGTTGTACTTCATTATCATCATGATTTGTGGTGAAGTCTGATTTGTCAATATCCATGATTTCAACCAGGGGTGCCTGCATGACTGGGCACTCAGACTAATTGTGAATAATTGAAAAAAATACTGCGCGCTATTTATAATGTAAAAAGCGCGGACCGTAGCGAAAACATGTGTCGTCTGCTACACTGACGCTGCGAAAATCTGTGTGTGTGTTTCTTTTACAATTATAAACGGGTGTGATTTTACAATAATTGTCAGTGCCCGTATAAATTTTATTGCAAGTTGAACTCAGACAATTCATAGTGTAGTATTTAAAAAAATTTACCAGCCTAGCGCTCGACTAAGCCATTATTTTAATAATTTTATCCGTACGGTAGTGTGAAAAACCCCGTACACTGGGAAATAAATCGGTTTTCCTGGCTAAAAATACGTCAACACTACGGCTTACAATCTTATAATATTACCCTGAAAATTCCAGCGGGTTTATCGAAATAAAACTTTGGAAAAAATAAAACTTTGGAAAAAATAAAACACATTTTTTAGCAGATACCATAATCTTGCACTGACTGACACCGGCAGCCATCTTGTACCCATCACCCACCATCCACCCACATGCCGCCATCTTTGTACCCATCACCCACCATCCACCCACACGCCGCCATCTTTGTACCCATCACCCACCATCCACCCACAAGCCGTCTAGACTATAAATAAGGCGTAATATGTTGACATTTATTCACAAATACAATCATGAGTACAAGAAGACGACCACTGTTCACCCACCATCCCCCTAGAGATCCTAGAAATGCTGCTACAGAACACAGAGAGATGATTAGCAGTGAAGATGTTGGTGGAATAACGATAATCACAAGTTTTCAGCGGGGTATTGAAGACGAAGCCATGATCAGACGAAGTACACAAGAACTGGAAGCGCTACAGCGGGATGTAATGCAAGAAGATGCGAGAATGCAAGAAGAGGCGAGAAGGCTAAGTCAAGAACAAGTCCAAGAAATCAGCAGGATGGTGGCCATAGAAGAAGAAACCGATGACGATATTACTGATGGGGAACAAGACGGCGAGCTTCCATGGTTAAATAGACCTCCAACAACAACTACACAAACGCCAATTAATATAACGACATCGCCTTCCGAAACTCCAACGACTTCGGCTGCCGAAACTCCACCACAACCATGCTCTTGGGGCGAAGCCGAGGTAACCCGCCTCAACGAAGTGATTAACGGGATGCGGGAAGACATGAATGCAATGGACGCGGAGATTAAAAGACAGAACAAACAAATGCATAAAGAGGAAAAAATATCCAAATGTAGCGTCTGTACAGATGAAGAGAGCAAGTACGCTGTATTACCATGTGGCCATTTATGCATTTGTAAAGATTGTTGGGTCACGCTAACGTGTGTAGGAGACATGTGCCACTGCCACAAGCAGGCGAGCAACATCTAAAAATCAAGTGTCCAATCTGCAGGAAGCAAGTGGGTGGAATAAAAAGAATCTACCGCGCATAAGTGTAGTAACACTTTCAAAGGCCCTTTTCAGGGCCACCCCAGCTTTCCGGAAGAGGAAACTTCTATCAAAAAAGCACAAAAATTAACACCAACTCCCATCATCCTACTCCCCAAAGAAAAAAAATTTTAAATTTTTTTTACAATTTTTTTGAAATTATTGAAAAAAAAGGAAAAATTGGAGTGGGGGGGACAAGGGGAGGGGGGGGAGGGAAATGGAATAGCCAAAAAATTTTTTTTTTTAAATTTAAAAAAAAAGGAAAAAAAGATTCATGGAGCCAAAAAAAATCTTTTTCATTTTCTATGTTTTTTTAACAATTAAAAATTGAAATTATTGAAAAAAAAGGGTGTAAATTACCACCCTATCCGGGTAAGGAAGGTTGGTGGAATAGCCAAAATTTTTTTTTTAAAATGGACCAATGGGGTCGAGTGAGGTATCAAATTGAAGCTTATGTGAAGGGGCATCTAATGCGCTGAGTGTGGGATTGAACTATCGGCATTCTGCGCATGCGCGGTGGCCGAAGGGTATGGAAATAGACGTGTTGGAGCTAGGGGATAGCCAAAATTTTTTTTTTTTAAAAATGGACCAATGGGGTCGAGTGAGGTATCAAATTGAAGCTTATGTGAAGGGGCATCTAATGGGCTGGGTGTGGGATTGAACTATCGGCATTCTGCGCATGCGCGGTGGCCGAAGGGTATGGAAATAGACGTTTTGGAGCTAGGGGAGCCCTAATGGACCAGTGGGGTCGAGTAAGGTATCAAAGTGAAGCTTATGTGAAGGGGCATCTGATGGACTGGGTGTGGGGTTGAACTATCGGCATTCTGCGCATGCGCGGTGGCCGAAGGGTATGAAAATAGACGTTTTGGAGCTATTTTACTATTAAAAAAAGGAAAAAAAGAATGAACACTAAGCATTTTTTTAATTTTCTACTATTTTTATTAACATAGAATGAACGTATTCACAAGGGTATTGAATTTAATACAATTATATCTGAGTATTGAATTTTTTAATACAATTAACAGTTAAAAAACTATGAATTTTTAATACAATTATACGCTCTCAAGCCACTTCAATAAATGTGTATGGTAAATGTTTTTCAACACTTGTTCTCAATAGTTCGCCAACAAGACTTGTTTGAATTCATCATCGTCTTTCCGTCCCTGGTGCACGTAGATGTACGTAATAATCTCTTCACGTGGAATTTTGGGAGGGCAGGCAGCTTCCACTGCCAGGGCAATTTGCGTCTCGGTCACAGCCTGTAGTGCCTCAGTGATCAGTGCGTATGAGGGTACACTAGTGTGCTGTGGAATTTGAGGTCTGATTAGATGCAGGACTGTGTCGATGTACTTCTGATAAATATAGTGAGACACCTGGTAGACCAGAGCTTGACGAATTGTACTTGCGAGACTCTGCAACTTCCGCCACGCCGTTAATTTCAAAGTGACACCCTGAGGACAAGCAACAAGCCCTTGCGTATCTAACCGCATTCGCCATTTACGAATATGCACCAGGAGCTGATCGTTGAAATAAGCACAACTCACAAAGATGTCCTCACCCACAAAACATTTCGCTTCGTCACTCCCCTGGTCGCGAATAACCGCATCGATGGCGTAATCAAGGGTCTCCAGTTTTTGCCAGGTGTCTAAGTTCATGGCAATATGCCTACCAGGTCTGTCGTTAAAGCCCGCTGCATTAAAATGCACTTCTTCGTCTTTCACACTCACAGTTAAATAGGGTGAGAGCTCCCAAATGTTCGTGTGGGCTGCCTGGTAGGCCTCTTGGATAAGGTTGTTGATATCCTGCACAGACATAGGAAGTTGCACTTCTTCTTTCACAGACACTTGCTGGGGTACTACTGGCTCATCAACCACTGACTCAGGTATTTCTAACGGTGTTAGTCGGGGCCGTTTGGGTCGTCCAGCGCGTTTGGCAAGTGTACTCTCTGGGGTAGTGTGCGTACGTTTGCTAGCTGTACGCTCTTCGGTGGTATCCATAACTAAGATATCATCATCTTGTATAACGTCGTCGGCTTCAAGTAGATCTGCTAGTTCGTCATTTCCCGTGATCTTCAACCCCGCCACCAAGACTAGAAATGCATAGGGGCCATGGCGCAGTAGACAGTCGATGAGAGCTCTGTTTTGTGCTGAAGTGGTTTTCTCCGCCATGATATTTTCCACACCCTCTTTCACGAGTATGTTTTCCTGCATAAGGAAATCACATAGTTCAGCCACATGCTGTATTTCATCAATGAGGCGAACACGGTACTTTCGAAACTTCGCTAGCTGGGCTGCCTCCATGACTATGGGCTCAGGCTGATGAGCAACTGCTACGGTGTAAAAGTCTGATGAATTTGCACTGGTAAAAGTAAAAAAAGTAAAAGGTTCACAGCTCATACAAAACAGGCAAGCAGGCTGGATGACTGACTAGAGGTGAAGCAGGCAGGCAGGCAGGCAGGCAGGGAGGCTGGTCAGGTCAGGTAAGTCACAGTGCTACGCAGGGTAGTCAGATTGAATACACCCCTACCCTAAAAATCGACTCCTTTTATACGTTTTTCTACAATCCGCCATCTTTGTACCCATCACCCACCATCCACCCACACGCCGCCATCTTTGTACCCATCACCCACCATCCACCCACACGCCGCCATCTTTGTACCCATCACCCACCATCCACCCACACGCCGCCATCTTTGTACCCATCACCCACCATCCACCCACAACGCCGCCATCTTTGTACCCATCACCCACCATCCACCCACAACGCCGCCATCTTTGTACCCATCACCCACCATCCACCCACACGCCGCCATCTTTGTACCCATCACCCACCATCCACCCACACGCCGCCATCTTTGTACCCATCACCCACCATCCACCCACACGCCACCATCTTTGTACCCATCACCCACCATCCACCCACACGCCGCCATCTTTGTACCCATCACCCACCATCCACCCACACGCCGCCATCTTTGTACCCATCACCCACCATCCACCCACAACGCATGCGCACATCCACACTTCTCACGTCACCCAAGGTTCTGCGCATGCGCACTGACGAACCATTGCGTCTATTGACTCTTTGTATACTACTATGGTGGG